>ML682107.1:143485-382700 GCA_007922195.1 Podocnemis expansa
CTGCAAACCCACTGTCCGTGGGCCACATGTGGCCCTTGGTGTTACCTCCTGAACCCCGCTGAGCCCTGGAAGCCAGGGGCTCCCAACCCCTTCGGTGTTTTACATGCCTAGCCCCTCCGCTGGCTGGGAGCTTGGCATCAACCCTGCTTCTTGGGTGAGCCGTGCCGCCTTGCCCCCCCCCCCCCGGCATCATCAGCCACTGCTGGGGAGGAGCTGACTTGCGGAGGGCGCCAGCCAGCAATGGGCCCTGTAGGCCGTGTGTGCGGACAGGGAGCTGCCTCAGGTGGGGCATTTTTAAAACGCCTGCCCTGAGGATGCTGGGGTTGGGGGGGGGGCAGCCGGTGGCATGGCAGCTCCAGTGGCCAGGTAAGGGGGCCCCGGGTGGGTGGGGCGGTCAGGGACAGGCAGCCACCAGGGCGAGATCCTGGGGGGCTGGCTAGGTGGAGGGGGCAGCTGGCGGCAGTTTTCGGGAAGGGGTCGGGGACTTAAGGTGACTCAGGGGGCAGCCAGTGGCAGCGTGGGGTGGGGATTGGCGCCGGCTGGCGGTGGACTGCCAGATCCTTCCCTAGCTGCTGGGGCTGGCTCCAGCTCCTTGGCTCCAGACCGGATCGGGCCCCAGGGTGGGGAGGGCACGGCTCAGGGTCCGGCCCTGAGGCCAATGTCCTAGTCCTCATGCAGCCCTCATGGTATTTGAGTTTGACCCCCGCCCCCCCCCCATATAGTCTCAGCCCTGCGGCCCTTAAAGTGTCTATCTGGCGTTACTGGTGACACTTGTGCAGAGGGATTTCTTGCTTCCTAACAGCCCGCTAATGAGCCCCCAGCTGGCCAGTCTGTGCATGTTTCCAGCCCAGAGGTTTCACCTGTGCCAGGCTGATGGGGGATGGGGGGGGGGGGGCAAATACTGCCGGCATAGTAGGACCTGAGCATTGTGTAGTTTTTGTATTAACATCACTCTGCCTGATCTGGTTTTTTATTGGCTGGTCGAGCACCACACCATGCATTAAAGCTTGGTAAATCAGCTGAATTCAGCGCAAGACACACAAAGCATTGGGAGGGGACCAGCGTTGGTGGTCACTGATGAGACTAAACGGAGGAGCTCCAAGCAGCTTTAGAGGTATTGCTAATTGCTTTCTTTTCTTTACAAGCAAGGATTTGCTCGTGGCTAATAGCCCCATGTTAGAGAGGGTGGCTGATGAACAGATCGGGAGTGGAGTGCAGTTGGAAACATTTTTATTTTGTCCTGTACCTGATGCTAGCCACAGGACACAGAAGCACCAAAACTAACTGTGCTGTATAGTGCATGTTATCATCTCTGGTAATCAGCTGAGCTAAGATTTCATTTAAGCTCTGGCACTAGCCATCGCATACAGTCTGTGCAATCACCAGTGCTCTTCCATTCAAATCACCCACCACTGTGCATCTTCCACGCCAAATCATTGTTGCTGCTGTTCTGTGATAAAGCCGGTCTTCGGCTATTTGCCTGTCTTTAAATGAAAGCCTAGCGCAGAGCAAAAAGCCCTGCGTACAGCGACTTATTCTAAATGAGAAGGTTACTGTGGCTTTGGTTTGTTGGTGAGGCCCCTTTAGTCCCCCATCTCCACCCCATGCATTCTTTTGTACGCTGTCCTAGAGCTGAAACCATGTTTTAGACGCCAGAATAGGCTTTAATCACTGGACAAAATGACTAAGTCTGTTTGTGCACTCTTGTGCTGACTCAAAGCAACAGATCGGAGTAAGCCAGAACACAGACATACAGCGGATTAAATGGTGTTTAGTGCCACAGTTAGCCTGGCAAGAGCTAATGGCTTATTAGCAGGCTGTGTTTTCTGTGCTGGTGCCTGGCTCTTGTTTGGCTTAGCTATTTTCAAGGAGGCAGTAGTCCAAAGTAAGTGCATATTAGTGAATGGTGTGATGGCGTTTTTTCATCATGTTTCAGGAACTAGCGCTCTCTGTATAGCTCCTGTCTGTGTCTTCTGGGGAAAGCAGCATGACGTAGTACAAACCGGTACTCATGTTAGCTCACAGACTCAGGCTGAACTGTGGCTGCTTGTGCTTGAATCCTAGAGTGAGATGTCTGCGCCCAAGAGCAATTTCACGAGCCACCGGAGGGGCCTGAACGATTCCAACGCGACAGCCGCACCTTGGGCAGGTAACGCGCCTTCCTTTCAGTCTGTGTTTACGGCCCGTTCCCGTCTCAGCCCCACGCTCCAAGTCTGGTGCGTCCCCACCTGAGTGAAGTTGGGCCACAGCCTGTTGGCGACAGAGTTAACTGCTGTCCACCATAGCGTTGTCCGTGTGTCGTTTACATTACACAGCCAGTGACATGCATGCGCTGTCTACACACAGGCACGCGCTGCCTGCACCCACAAAATAACTTGCGCCGAAATGGTGACTCATAACTAAAATGCTCTGTTCAAAGCATCTTGTGGTCTGAGATTTGGCCTTGCAAGTCACATGTTTAACTTCATTCAAACTGAGTTCATGGCTCTCATGATCAGCCAGACCAACCCCGCCTGGTTTTTAAACAGCAGTTTTCATCAGTAGATCTCGAAGCACTTTCAAAAGGCAGGCAGCCTCATTTGCCCTCTATTACAGATGCAGCAACTGAGCAATAACGCAGTGAAGTAACTCGCTCAGAGGCCCCACCGTGTACCTATAGCAATGTAAATTCGTAGGGTAGACCAGGGGTTACTCACCCGTCGTGGAATAAACTGCAGCGCAGAGCAGTGTGGCAAATCTCATTGATCGGGCACCTTGTGCTGCTAAACCTATATTCTCTCCTTTAACCTGTCTTCACCCCCATTCCCTCCTCAGATTCCCCAGTCCAGACCAGTTTTGCTGGCACGAGTTGGCCCAAGGTTTGCCAGCTTAATTGCAAGTGTAGACAAGGCCTAACACCACCATTCTTGGTAAATACCCCATCCCCATTCCCCCCATGTGTGAACTTTTCCCTCTGATGTAAAAGCAAGGGTTGTAAATTACTCTGGCACTTTCTTTCCTTGCCCCAGTGCAGAGGAGGTGCCTAAATGGCATTGAACCTTAGCGGTGTGGGGCTGATTGGGAGCTGATGCTCCTGACACCTCATCCAAATTTCTCAGTGGTGCAGCCATGGTGCCTTCCAAACTAGCTGACACTTTCTTGCAGTTTACTGGCACTCGTGTGCTTCCCAGCCCCTTCCAGAGGCAGAAAATGTAGCAATGAGTGGAAAATAACCAGGAAAAACACTGCAAGTGCAACTGCCTCAGAACTAATGCTGGGCTTTCAAACAAGGATCCAGGTCTGTTTGTATTTGGACGTACCCACTTTTTTGTTCTTGTCAGCTAAAACTCAGCTCACCTCATCTATCCCATGCTTTTGTGCTAGTCCCAGGCAATAAAACGTGAGCTGAGAAGTGGTGCATAGTTGTCCAGCTTCTGCATAAGAGTGAATTTTGCCCTTTGCCAATACTGAGCCGACCTGCTCAGGTCTCAAGATCAGGGCTTCTTTGGCTGTTGGAATTCACATTCCCTGACCTGAAACAAATGGCTTGGCCGCGTGCTAGTTCTTTAGCAGCCAGGCAGCCCCATGAGGTATGGGAAAGGGCAGCCCATCACATTCAAGGGTTACAGGTTATCTCTGGCAGAACCCACCAGTGAAAAGCAACCCCAACCGCAGCACAGGTCGTGTTTTACCCGTGTAGTCTCGGGTCACATGAAAATGTGTTTTCTTAACACCCACATTTCTGGCTCATTGTTGGCTACTGCAGTGGGATGCAGGGAGGCCTGGGACACCTAGTTCTGAGTTGGATTTTATAGGGGTATTGCAGAATAGGTAGGAGCCACGGCTCTTCCCGCATCCCGCTCTGCCCCCCCCCCCCAAGTCTGCCCCACAGCCCTCCCCGTGCTAGGCAAGTCTCATAGACTCTAAGGTCAGAAGGGACCAATATGATCATCTAGTCTGATCTCCCGCACAGTGCAGGCCACAAAACCTCACTGACCCACTCCTACAATGAACCTCAAACCCATAACTGTGCTATTAAAGTCCTCAAATCATGATTTAAAGACTTCAATACAGAGAATCAAACAGCAAGTGAGCCATGCTCAATGCTACAGAGGAAGGCAAAAAACCCCCCAGCAGCCAGCCTCTGCGACCTAGTTCTGAAAGGCAGGGGCAGCTTTAATTATTCAAAATGTGGCCAAGCCATTCAGCCACCCCATTTACCATCATTATTTGCACAGTAGCAGCATATGGGTGCAGTAATTTCCAGCTGTAGGGGGCTGGGAGCGTCACCTACTCCAATATTTGGAGTCAGTTTGCTCTGACTGACCTATCCCCCACACTTAAGGCTGCCATTCACTCACTGTATGTAATACTGCACCAAACCGTACCCCAGACAGCGTCAGCCGCTGCCCCCTCCTCGTGACCGGAGGCAGCAGTGGCTGCTGTAGCCCAATGGGAAGGGCAACTTTCTCGTTGGGGGTCCAAACCAAAGTGCAGTGACGTCAATAGGAAACGTTACACTGATACCAATGGGCATTGAAGCAGATGCTGGCTGCTTCCTCCCCCATAGGCCCAGCAACACAGATGCGACACCCCGAGCAAGCATTCAATCAGTCCCACACATGCAAACTTGGCATCCCAATGGCACCGAGGCAAGGGCACAGAGGAAACACAGACACCGTAGACTTTCCAGTGCTCGCCCCAGCTCCTGAGAGCTACTGTGTAGCAGCGTCATCCCATTTGGCCTGCCCTCTGCAGGACACATAGCAAGTACACCACAGGCATATTTTTATTGCAGCGAGGGAGTAAGTAGGAAGATATATATATATATGTGGGTGCCTAGTCCTTTGGTTTTAATTCCTGGGTGGGCGGGTGGGTGCATTTCCTTGTTTTACTTTCATTTAGTGTTTCCCAGCGGCCTTGCCCGCACGGCTTTGCAGAATAATTAATGTAAGTGTTTACTGCGTTCTGGAGCTAGGATGTGTAATTATTGCCACGTAAAGAAGTAAACCAATGATGTCACTCGGGTGACAATCGTGTTAGAAACCTCCAGCTGCCCCTGAAAACGCTTGTCTGGCAATTGACACCATGTATTAGAGCCAGGCTTTCCTAAATGGCCTGGCTGAGAAAATGTCTGAAATTTACCCATTTCACCGAAATACCCCACCTGGCATGTGCCTGTCTCCTACAGAGGGCATGAACTAAGCGTTGCAGAGACCCAAACTGTCAAGTACTCAACCTGTATTGACCATCAGTGGTGTATGGCCATCGACTTCACCAAGCACCTGCTGTGGTCCTGAACCATGCTCTGCTTGGAGAGACAGCAGCCATACTATGAGGATTTAGAGCAAATTGGAAAGGCAAGCTAATTAGACTTGATTGAGGTAAGCTAATTTACCATGGAGGGAGATGATAAAGGGGTTGCACCACAGCACAGGTTTGCCAATGACAGCTCATGGCTGACTAAGCTGATTTTCTTCTTGGAGGAAATAAATGACTTTTATTTTAGCGCAGGGAAGAGCAACAGGCTCTGATACACTCAGCTCACAGTAAAGTATTTAGCACTAGGCCACATGGGAAATCAGTAAAGTAGGAGGCTGGGGCTTACCGCCAGCACTGTGAGGCAGCTACAAAACTGGCTACAGCAGCAAAGGCTGTGCTGAATGTGGCTTTTAATTGGGGGCATCTCGGGTTTTTTGGGGAGGGGCCCTCAGCTTTGGAGAGGTAGAGACTAATCTCCAGGAGTGCCCCTTTTGGAAATTTGATCCCCTGTCTTTAGGGTGTTTCTGCTTCTGGGGTTTCAGTGCAGCCCCTCGTTACAGCGACTAGGATGGTGTTGGGGGACCATTGCTGTAGGTACGCCACCTTCCCAAGAGATGGTAGATAGGCTGATGGAAAAATTCTTCCATGGACCTCTCCTGCCTACACCAGGGGTTATGTCACCTTATCGGCATCTCCCAAGTATGTGACAAAGCTAGGCCAATGTACGTTTTGATATGAACAGAGAACGGCCATACTGGGTCTATGTAGCTCAGCGTCCTGTCTTCCAGCAGTGGCCAATGCCATGCACCTCAGAGGCAATGAACAGCGCACGTAACTATCACGTGATTCATTCCTTCACCCATCCCTGGTGTCTAGCCCAGCCCCACCTGTACTTTAACAGAAGGTATCAACACACGTAGCGGTCTCTTCCTGCCAGGCAGTAATGGACACAAGCTAGTGAGCTACCAGGTGATTTCCTTGACTCCATCACTGAGCAGATCCATGGAGCTGGGTTGTTTCGTGGTGCATTTCAGGATTTGAACTGCTTGATGGCATGGAGTGTGAGAAAGCTGCTGTTTATTGGCTGGGTGGGCTTCAAACCACAGTGAGTAGCAGTAGGCAGGGGCCACTTGTGTATGCTCAGGTGAACGGATGAAGATGGTACGCCCTTTGGGAGAGGAATCTCCTCACATTAGAGTGCAAGATTTGTACCCCTGCCTGCGTGAGTGCCTTGTGTTCAGGGAGAAACACAGGACCATCCTTTTGCATACTAACGGGACACTATCTCAGGCTGGCTCCTAGCATTTTACCCTGGCTTTTGGGGCTAATCCCAAAATCTTTGCTGGATTTGGGCTTAGGCCCTTTAAAGTGCAGCAGATCGGTAAGGGTGGACCTTGAGGTTATCAGTGTGACCTCTTGGTGGCCATCTTAAGCCCTATGCCCAAAACACAAGTCTCCCATGTAACCGTAACCCTTCTGTACACTGAAGATGCAGGATTCACATGCACCAGTCCACATGGCTTTGCACGTGTAAGTCCGCTCATGGCTGTTAGAAGCCTGTTGTCTGCGTGCACAAGGGTTAGCGCTTGATTGAACATTTGGTGCTGTGCAAGCTGACTAATAAAAACTGGGCAACCTTGTAAGATCCAGCAATCCTTTGCCTGCCTCTTAGGTTTATCGTTTCCAATGCTCCACAATGAAGCTGAACTTTTTAATTGCCTTTGCATGACGCTCCAGCCTTACAGTTATCTGTGAACGTCATCTGCCCAATTAGCAAAGCCAGATCGAAATGAAGCATTTACTTATGAAGGAAACAGTTGGTTCTGTTTATTAAAAAAACCCTAACCCAATGGAACACGTGGTGGCCCATCTTACGCTAGCCTGTTGCTCCTAACAAACAAAAGCAGCTATGGGGTTTTTGCGGTATTGATCTTTAACCATTCTGCAGGAACAATGTTCTCAGATGGAGGATAATTACTGGTAGTGTAAAGCCAGATCCTGTGAAAGGTGTTAAAGGTTGACGATGTTGGCTTCTTTAGATGCTAATCAGTCAGGCCCAAATGATTCCAGGTTGATGGCCCAATCCAGCTTCTATCAAAGTCCAGCGGCAGTTGTGCTGACCTCTGGACTGGAAAACGTCAAGCGCTTTCGGAATAACCAGTTTAGCCAGGCCCTAATTAGCATGCAGCAGGCTGATGAGCAGGAAGTTGGAGCATGAGGGGACTGCTCAGACAGATGCCGCTTGTATCTTATTTTAATTAATGTAAAATTTTGGCTTTTGTCAGAAGTTTGTTTTTCAAAGGTGGCTTCTTACTGTTGTTGTGTCCAATTACCTTCATGCGTCCACTGGCATCTAAGTCAGTTTGTGTTTGCTGTGCTAAGCCAGGGAAAGTTGGCTTGCCTTTGCTCAGCCAACTAGTACAGCCTGGCTTGTGGGATGAAAGAAATCCACCAGTTAAGGCTATGACTGCTGCTGCCTACCAGCAGCATCTGGAAAAACAATTTTTTCTTACTTGCCAGGGGGTCCTATGTCTGGTAGGATTGAAAACACAAGAAAACAGTATTGTATGCTTTGGGTCCTGGCACACCATACAGTTAATAAATAACAATGTTAAAAGGCTAGCTAAACATTTTCTGACCTCAAGTCAGGTCTGGTTTGATTCCTGAATGGAAGCTGAGGTTGGTTCTTATTTATTCTGCCTTTCTCTGTTTGATTCCCAGTAACACACGTGTAGGATGGGTGAGGGCCAGCTTTACGGAGGAATGTCTCATAACTTTCTATCCTCTGCCTTGAAGGCTGATGTCCAAGTGGTATTTTTAGTCAGTACGTTGTTGTTTTTCACTGCAGGTCCCAAGGGAACAGAAGACCACAGTAGCATCACCTTGCCTGTCATTTTCGGCATAATTTGCCTGGTAGGCACCGTGGGGAACTGCATTGTGATCTACACCATCACCAAAAGACCCAAGAGAAACCACAACACAGCAGATGTTTTCATCGTGAGCCTCTCTATCACAGACCTCCTTTTCCTGCTAGGCATGCCCTTCCTCATCCACCAGCTCCTAGGGAACGGGGTCTGGCTTTTCGGGGCTACCATGTGCACCATCATCACGGCTTTAGATGCCAACAGCCAGTTTGCCAGCACGTACATCCTCACGGCCATGTCCATTGACCGCTACCTGGCCACGGTATATCCCATCCGCTCTGCCTACATGCGCACTCCCTGCACCGCTGCCCTGGTGATCTTGGTGCTCTACTTCCTGTCACTCCTCACCATCGTGCCAGTGTTCATGTACACCCAGCCAATTGCATTGCCCGGCAGCAAATCTGGGTGTGGCATCATCCTACCCAACCTCTCAGTTGATATCTATTGGTACACGCTTTATCAGTTCTTCCTGGCATTTGTCATCCCGCTCTCCATCATCTGCACCGTGTACCTGAAGATCCAGAAGCACATTTCATGCACGGTGCTGCCGTTGCCCCAGAGAAACTTCAGAGCCAGGACTAAGAAGATCATGCGGATGGCAATAACCATCTGCTCTGCTTTTTTTATCTGCTGGGCACCCTATTACATACTGCAGCTGGTCCATCTCAAAGTCACGCAGCCCTCCATTATGTTCCTCTATGCCTATAACGTGGCCATCAGCCTGGGTTATGCGAGCAGCTGCATCAACCCCTTCATATACATTGTGTTGAGTGATACTTTCCAAAGGAACCTGGTGAAGGCTATCTGCCCAGGACAGCAGGCCAGAAGAGGTGACAGACACACCACTGGGAAAGTCAGTTCCCCTGTGAAAGTAAGTCCTGGGCCAAATCAGGAGACCTTTCTCAGCATGACATACTCTCATAATCTAGACAATTGTATCTCTCTCTCTGTCTTGGTTCCTTAGAGGGACCCAGCACAACTTAACTAAATGATGGCCAGGTGGTGGAAATATCGTAAGAGCTTTTTGAGACGGCAGACACCAAGGTACAAAAATAACAATTCAGCCTTGTCTTTAGGAGTACTGGGGTGAACTAGAGCAGAACATTTCGGCTGACTTTAAAGGCTTCCTTACATTGAGACCTGCTACAGGTGGGATGTTAACAGAGAGCTCACTGCTTGAGCCACTACCACTAAAACCTGATTTGACAAAGCACTCAGGAGTACATGGAAGAGAAGGATTCTCCACTGTCTGAGACTTAAAAGATCACATAGTTCTGACCCCCCCCTTTAACGTCTCCATTTTTGTTGTTACCACACTGAAGCCTTAAGCACCTCACCTGGTTTCTGGTGAAGTGTATTCTTCTAATACTGCGCCCCCTTGCTGATAGGGAGGATGATATGGATGCTCTGGTTTCTGGCCACTTGTGCTAGGTATATTTTCAATCTCATCAGTGGTTAACAACTGGCAGTCCTGCAATTTTTGACTGTCTGCAAGATTTCCATCTAATAAAGTACAAGCTTATCATCATCACGCGGTGACAGTATGGTGACCAGCACATTGGGACCGGGGAAAGGCAGACCTAACAGGAAAACCCACTAGGGTGGTTACAGGTCCCTGAGGAGGGAGCAGAAAGAAGTGGCTCTAGTGATCTGTTATATTAGAGCTATGTCCTTTTCAGCACAAGAACTCTTTAGAACTAGTTACACATACAAACTCTTACAATAGATTTCTCACAAACTGTAAAATCGTAATGGTTAAATATAATGATTTCTGTCCTGTCACCTGGGCATTCGACTGGGATCTCTTCCTGGTCCTCATGGTATCAGAACATGTCTACACTGTGCCTTTGTTTGGTGGTGAGCAGAGTACGAATGTGGCAGTTCCCTTGACATGGGTATAAACAGGAGTAGAAATGGTGAAAAACTGCTTAGGTGAGAAAAGTAAAGACATCTGAAGGGTACACCTACCTACATGGCTCTCTGCTCGCCAAGCTACACTTCCCATCTACACTGCTATTTTTTGGCCACATAGGTTATGTCTACACTAGCCATGTAGTCCGGCTTTTTAGTCCGTGTCTATGCTAGGCTTTGCCTAGCTAAAACTCAGAAATTTCTTAGTTCGGACTAAGCAAAGCTTAGTCCGAACTAATAAGTTTGAGTGGTTAGTTCGAACTAAGTGCTTAGTTTGAGCTTTAAGTTCGAACTAGCATGATGTAGACATGGACTAATGGCTTAGTTTGAACTAGTCAGTCCGGCTAGTTTGAACTAAAAAGGTGCGGTTAGTCCTAACCCATGGTTAGTTCGAACTAACCGTGAACTGCTTAGTTTGGACTAAGGAAGTCCGAACTAAGCTTTGTGATGTAGACATAGCCATTGTGTCCTGCTGCCTCCCCTCTCCTCAGTTCACCAGGGCATGATCTAGATGGACAGCGTGGACCAGGCAGGTATCTGCATGAGCCATAACCAGAGGGGCCCACACCAGCATCAGCCAAGAAAAGATAGTGCAAGATGGACACAGGAGGAAGGACCCGTGAATAACATATGGCCAGCTTCAAACTACTGTGTTCGATTTTTATGTCAAATCTCCTTATAACTATATGAGCTCATGTATCCAAAATGCACTAAAGTTGGAGATGACTGAATTCCTTGTATCTTGGTGGGAGTAAAGTTTGGAATCATCAGATCATTCAGTTTTTGCTCTAATTGGACAGGGGGCATTAAGTCATCTCACGTGAATAAAAAGGTCCAATATATTATATTTAACTTGTGCTTGGTTATAATCTCTGCTTCTTAAACATTTCAAAAATCAGTCTATCAAGGTACTTTCATGCCCATCCTCACCACTGCAACTATCTTTTAATAAGTATTTAAAAAAAACAAAAATAACCCCCTCTCTCTTTCTTCTACATAAGCCAGTAAGTAGGAAAAAACACTGAATAATTTGAGATTCGCTGCAAAGCAGCAAATTATACTGGGTGTTAGTGTTACAATTCAAAAAAGCAGGACAATGAAGATAGAGAACAAGCACTAAAATATGAAAAATAATTTGTGCATCATACATTTGTAAAGTCATTTATAAAAGTAAAAAATGATTAGGAAACACAGCAAAATTTCAAGACACTTTACACTATCTTCATCATTTATATTTACAAAATAAAGTGTTTGTAGTGTACAAGTTTACATGCATAAGAAATGACACTAATGTAAGTGAATGCTTTAGTTAATATGACCATGGACATGGAGTGGTTCAAAATTTGTTTTTCTTTGTGCTTATTTTCAAACGCTTTTAATATCTCAGTGATTTATAAATAGGGCAGAAATAATATGAAGTTTGGTCTTCTCATGGTAGTTGAAGTGAAAATTTGCAAACCTATGTGGCCAAATATAGTCTCTCAAATTGACTAAACCATCAGATGTCTTACTGTGGATTTACATTCTGAAGTTTAGACACAAAGGATGGTGGAAATATCTTAAGACGACTATATTTTATGATGCTTTAGACTAACAAATGGTTCCCTCAAAGGAAAAAAAAAAGCACACAAAAGACAAAACCATAAATGTTTAACTATTTGGGTTTATTCCACCCAAATGCAGAACTCTAATATCAGCTTACTTGAGAATTAAGTGAAAGGTCTGGGAATGGAAGACATTCAGAGTATGTCTACACTGCAATAAAAACCTACAGCATGGAGTCTCAGAGATGGGGTCATCTACCCAAACATCTACATGGCAATTCTATAGCTCAGTTAGCAGAACTGGGCCACCCGTGGATTCATCACAGATCTTTCACTGGAGCATAGATGTGTCCTCAGAACGAAGGCCATTCTTTGTACACTTGCCCTGTAGCTGCCTGACAGGAGCAACCTTACAAAGTTGGTTATCTAAGGTTATCTGAACAGTGAGGAAAACCTTCGGAAATCAAATGTGAATGTCAGCACATTAATGTGTTTATCATTTTCCTTACCGTGCTTGTTGGTTCCTGGAAGCCATGATAGACCCATATAAACAATTATCTGCCTCACAGCCCAGCTTGCATTGTCATTAGAAAGCTGAATTTGTGATAAGACACTCATTTCGTTGGCAAAAGGCTGATACCATCATTGTGTAGTTATTACTTTTGCATACTGTGCAATCAAGTGTAAGGAAGAGTTAGGTTAAGAAGGCAAGGGAAGAAGTTTCTTCAGCAGTTAACAAAGAGCTTCCAAAAAGTTGCATAAAGAGGAAAAGGTGGCCCCCTGAAAACTCCTCCTGGCAATCCCTTACAGCACAGTGTCTTTGTAATGGGTTGGGACAGAGGATTCCCCACTGTCATGGCTGAATGTACCTTCCATTTACTTGGGTTGTGCACTCTTTTCCAAATTCTCAAACTAAGAGATTTATTTCTCCCACAGTATCTGCACTTCGATCTCAGTGGTGCCAGTGGTAGCTAAATGCACGAAGCAAGCAGATCATTAAACACTTAGCTCTCTGCGAATTGCTACCCCTGCCCCCCCCTTTTTTTGTAGTTTTGGTGTGCTTAGTTTGATTGCAGGGGGGAGGAAACTAGAAACAGAAGAGTTGAATTTTTTGTGTCTCATAACTGTTTTAAAAGCAAAAGCTAAACTGCTTTCATTAAAAATTCTGGAAGGATTACTCTTACTGTATATCAAATATTTCAGCAGGCAAGTTCTTAAGCCCTTTAAAATGAGTATAATGAAAAACTGCAGCAGCAACACAAAGAAATATATCTTTGTGGAGGGAAGTGCATGAATGTTGCACTTAAATGCTCTCAGATTCCTTTCCTTTTGGAAGGTTTTGCCATTTGAATTCCTAACTACCACTTCCAAAACATTTGTAAACAATTTCAGGCCTGCATCAATGTTTAGAAACTTTTTTTGGGGGGGGGAGGGGGGAGTAAATTGGCTATTTAGTAACTAAAAAATGTACAAAAGGATTTGACAGAAAGATATTTTGCAACACACCTTATGGCTTCAGTTTGCAGATTAAAATAGAAAAATCAGTACAAGTATGGCGCCTACCTCCCACGGGTGTCTTTGAAAATCTCCCACCCCCAAATTGTTTAATATTTATGAATCCCATCTGTTAGCGATACTATTGATGGATTCTGCATGTCAGCTGAGCTTACATCATAGCCCAGCTTCTTCATGTCTTTAGTCACCACATTGAAGGAAATGGTCACGAAGCCTTGGGATCGCACTGTGGTCACTATAAATAGGAGGATGACACCATTAGCTATTAGAGTTGGTTGAAAAATCATTAGATGTCCCACAGAATACCTGTATGTGACTGTTCTCAATATGCTCAATTAACTTTCTTAAGCTTTAACAAAGAAACTGAATGGCCAAAGTCTGATTCACAGTTAGCGAGAAGTTGCAGAGAGTGTAATTCCTGATCATTTACCTTCTCGTCCTTCTCCCTGAGCTACCACTTTTGGGTCAGTGAACTCTGGACGTCTTCCCGTTAGCCAGCTTGGAGAAGGAGAAAAGAAAACAATTCACTGATGGCTCACACTAGGCGGCATTTAGACTTGTTAGAAGGAAGATTCACTGAAATAAAAAATATCTTCTCCTGGTTCATAATACAAAGTTTTAAAGTTTGATTTTTTTCCCCCATGCTACTTCTTATCTACACTGAGCAAAGACAAATGTTACCCCTGGATTTTTATCTGTTTTCTTTCTTCCTAATTTCACATATATTCTATTAAATGTCAGTTATTTTGGAGACAAGAGTCAGTTTATGGCAAAGATATTTTAATAATACCTAAGGATCTGGGGGGATGATACCGAATGCTCTGTTATGCTGTGCAAGACTTGTGTGCCATTAATTATGTCAGAACAAATACACATTGGACAGGGGGAAAGCTATGATCATGAGTCCTCCTTCAGGAGAGATCTGTCCAGTTTATACTGTACCATTCCTTTATAGATCATCCTTTGGTGAGTGGGTTACAAAAAAGAACCTTTAGCTAATTGTTATTTATAACAGTATTTTAAGACTGTTTTTTTAAGGACAGATTGTGGTACACCTACTCACATCAGAGCTTATCAAAGTGCACTGAACACAAAGTGAATCCTTCTGTTGACTTCACTGAGCAACAGATTAGGCACACAGATTAGTAATTTATGCTGCATGAAGTCCCACAGAAATGATTGGGACTACTTATTTGCAGAGCAGGGGATCATGAAAGTTGAGGTACCATGAGCTGATTTGTAAAGATTAGCATGCTAAAATTAGGAAGTGTTGACTCTCAGTGGAACAGTTGTGTACAAGCAGAGTCAGCCAGGTTTTAAATGCGCCCACAGATCATTAATTTAAAAAATTTAAGTCCTTGCACTGCTGGTTCTATTCGTTGCCCCATAAAGGAAACACTCAGTTATCGAAATATTAGGAAATACTTTCCTGACTCCTCCACTGATCCTTTAACTCATATTTTAAAATCCCTATTATCTCTTGCATTTCTACATTGCCTTGCCACAATGCAATTGCTAATATATTATACCAACGGTGCTATAATAGGCCATTAGAAGGTTAAAAAAAAATGGCCAGACTTTGGGAAAAATTCCTGTTTTTCTTCTTTTAATACCCATATCCAAGACTTGTACAGTTTGTTCTCTGGTGCCAGAAGTCTTCATCTGGCAAAAAGAGAAGTCATGTAATCATGACAGCACTGCAACTACATCAATGAGTCAATTAAACCACAGAGAGAGGCTACCCTGGTTTAGCTGATTACAACTCTTGCCTTCTCTAAACTCAGCTATAGTCTTGCTGCTGCAAAGACATTTTGTGTCTTAACTCCATTACCCACTACTGAACTGCTTAACCAATTCAATAACCCAAATCATTCCACAGGGGGTTTCTATCCAGTTTGGCTGATATGATTCAATACCTAATGTCAGAGATATTGTAACAGCTGAATCTAGCTCAGGGTTATGTGACATTTCACAAATAAATTCTAGGACTCTATAAAATGCTTCTCTATGGACCACTGAGTTTAATAAATATTGACAAATCTGTGTGAAATGTTAATTAGCTCAGAGGAAGCAATCACTTCTGGTGTCTGAATGATGGAATCTT
This sequence comes from Podocnemis expansa, assembly GCA_007922195.1. Classification (NCBI taxonomy): domain Eukaryota; kingdom Metazoa; phylum Chordata; order Testudines; family Podocnemididae; genus Podocnemis; species Podocnemis expansa. The sequence continues at coordinate 158,725 of ML682107.1, forward strand.
AACCAAGACAGACCAGAACCGTGGGTTTTGACTCGCAGTTTGCATATTCCTAGGGGTCTGCAGACCATATGTAAGGGGTCCAAAAGAGATCGTCACTATCACGGAACAGTTGTTTTCAACCTGGGTTCCAAAGACAGGTCTAAGATTTCCAAAGAGATCCATACCTCCATTTGAAATTTTTTAGGAGTGCATAAACAGCAACAACAAAAAACGTTAAAAACCACTGGACTAGAGGATATTCTGTCAATGTGTTAATCAGAACACATAGGCTATGTCTATGTCTATACTGCCACAGATACTGCAAAATAGTTACTTTGAAATAACTATTTCGAATTTCTTTCAAAATAATTATTTCAAAATAGCTTTACTTAGAATTTATTACTTCAAAATAGGAGTCTAGCAAAGACTCTCTATTCTGAAATAAGGCAGGAGTTCTTATTTCAAAATAGAAAGTCTTCGCTAAACTTTCTATTTCGAAACAGGGAAAGGCAATGTAAAGTCTAGGACTATAATTTCAAAAAAAGCCAATTCTGCAGCTTGGGGTGACTTTTTTTCAAAAGAGCTATTTTGAAATAATCAATATTTCAAAATAAATGCAGATTTTAGTATTTTGAAATAGTGCTTCCTTATTTTGAAATAATGAAGTGCTTATTTTGAAATACCAAAATGCCTGCATGGACAGATATAAAGTTTTATTTTTTTTTAAATAAGCCTCCTTATTTCGAAAAAACTGTGCATTGTAGACATACCAATAAAGTTTAGAACAGAAGCAGTATATTGGGGTTCAGACAACCTTTCACAGACTCATTTCATCACCACTTTAGAGAAGTCCAATTCAGTCAATTTCCTTCCTAATCACCTGCAGCTTAGTCCAATGTCTAATTTCCACCCACCACAACTGGCCACTAACACAAATTCAGAACTGATCAGTGGGAGTGAAAGTAAATTTGAGTTTTTTCCAGCTATTGATACATCACTATCAAGATGTCCCCTAACAAGTTACTGAAAACCAGTAAAAGAACCACCTGTGGCACAAGGATCAATGGCTCCTTTTTTAATGCATCTTGCCTTTGGCTTTCACTGCACAAAATGTAATATAATTCATAAAACAGATTAGGTTTTTTCAGTGGACAAGGGGCACAGAAGCCAAGAATCCAGTAGATTCTTATGGCATGTATAACATTTTAGGTCTAGGGACGCTTCAAAATTAGAGTTTCTTCTCTTACCAAAATACCTGTTCTGTTTAGTTCCATGTTAATTGCCTTGAAAACTGCTATCACAAAATGATTATTCACATTTGCTTAACCTCATTTAATCAAAGCAATCATGAATCCAAAGGCAATGATGAAAGGATCGGAAGGCCTGGTTTTAGGAAATGAGCAATAATTAAATATATATTGTTTGGCCATAAAAATACTTCCTCCTTTAAAGCCAGTCCTGAGAGATGCTACTGTTAAATTAAAAGAAGAATCATTTAATAATGGTAAGATTATAACACACGGTGTCAAGAGCCAGATGATTCAAAGTTAAGGTTAAGAATAATTCCTTCCATAATGCTTTTTGCTTTTCACTAGAAGGGACTTGAATTGATATTTCTTTGGCTAATCAACTGACAGCTGACATGGTCCAGTCAGTGGAAACAGCACAGGACCCTGAGTGTTTATGAGCAGGAGAAAGAGACAGATTGAATTCAAATGACAGCCAGCCAGTGGCCAAGTTAGAAACAGAACCCAGGTATCACAAGCCCCACACCAGTGATTTATCCACTAGGCCACACTGCAGCTGTGAGCAGGACTCATGTGCACAAGGACATCCCAATGAGTTTTACGACCAACACCTTAACCACTCTCACATTTTCTACAAACATTTCTTGGGAAGCACAAAGTCTCCATCAGTACTGGCTCTTAAATGCTAATATTTTATACAATGCTGGATGGAAACGAAATAAGGGAGAAAAGCAACAAAATTAATAAAAATTATTGTCGAAAGATGAAAGAGGCAGTTACTGTTCAAGAAAATGAACTGACTGCAGCCCATAAACACAGACATTCATTCTTACAATGTAAAAACATCCTTCATGAAACAGCCCAATTATATTTTTTAAATTTTTTTATGCTATACTTAACATTCTGTGTCCTCATAATGATCATTGTCATTATGGAGTAATTTCTGCAGCAGATGTTGCTGAACTACATGAAGAAAAATAAGTGTAATACTAGGTAAAAATCTATGCTGAGAAGAAATTAACTTGTTTACTTCAATTCTACCAAGGAAGGCAGTTTTGCTTTATACGCCTATTTGCGCAATTTCATCAGTATCAGCGTTCTTTCTTTTGGAAGCTTCAGTGTGGTTATTTGCCTTGGCTATCATTTGGTGGCTAGTTTTCTAAAAGAAACAGCTCTACCTCAGCAGGAACACAGAAAGTGCATTTCAATTACACGCTCTTCAAGTGCACGGATAAACGAAAAGGATGATGTGACAAAGCATTACCCTAAGAAGACTGTTAATGTTTAATTTTAAGTTAAGGCTTTGATAGATACAGCCATCCTGCCCATGAAACTCATAGGAAAGTCTTTAATAATACAAAAACTCAAACATGCATGCATTTAAGTAGTTAAAGACACCATCAATTTAAACAAAAATATCCTCTCATATGTTACTAACAACTCCTTTGTTTATTACCTTGTGAATTTTTGCAGCTTAGATGTAGATTCTGGAACAAACATGGGAATGGTTCTTCTGTGACTAAAATGGAATTGAAAAAGAGACAGAACTTATTGATGAAATGCACCTAATGCCAATTTTCTACACTCGTGTATTTATTATGATAACGAAAGTCCAAATATAGATTTAAAACATGAGGCAAGACATCAACAAATAACTTGTAAGCACTGAACATAAACTTTCCTATGCACATCTTGCACGGGGAACTTGCAAAGGGTGCCAGAGGGAGACCATCTAAGACTGAACTTCGAACTTGAAGCGTTGCCCTCCCTCGACAGACCTTGTATGGTTGAAGTGAAGAGTTTCAGACCCAGATCCTCCAAGGCATTTAGATGCCAAGCTCCCACCACAAGTAATGGGGGTAAGGGGTTCAAGCCCTTTGAGGATCTGGGGCAGCTTGTTCAACTGCCCTCTCGGTCACAAACTAAAGTTGGGAAGCCAAAATCAAATTGTATTTGGGAAGAACACCTGAAACATAGATCAACCAATCATTAACCAACCTTCCAGGTGTGAAGGGAACATGAACAGCTCCATAACCTCGGACAACATCGTTTCCAAAAATATCAGGTCCATAGACACTTAGCACTATTTGTGGCCCTTGAAAAGAAAACAGGAATTAATATAAAGGGAGTCAAGGGCAAGGAAGGACCTCTATAATTTCTTTAACTCATTACTAACTTATGGTCACTGACGTTTTTGAAAGCAACTATAAAACATCAAGAAAGGTCCAAAATATTATTTATATGCCTATATTATTAGGGAAGTAAAAGCCAGTGGGTACAGGAAAACAAACAGTTTTAACTGTATTACTGAATCAGTATAAAGCTTTCTGGTTTCTAAGAAATATCTGCATTCAGGACAGGTGATTAAAAGAAACATGGTTCTGCAAAGAGTCTACCCTAAGCAAGTTCCAAAGGGGCAGCTGTATTAGTCTAGTTGAGCAAAACAAACAAGGAGTCCTGTGGCACTTTTAAAGACTAAAAAATTTACCTATCGTGTGGGTTTTTGTGGGAGAAAATCCCACTCCGTGTCTGACAAAGTGGGATTTTCTCCCATGAAAGCTCATGAGATAAATCAATTTGTTAGTCTTTAAAAGTGCCCAGGACTCTTTCTTTGTTTTACTCCAACAAAGTTGAATTGCCAGAAAATGACAAAGGGGAACCTCACAATAACTTCATTTTGAGAAACTTCAAAAAATGAATTACCTAAAAGCATTACCAAGAGAAAACACAAACTGGACTCGATAAAACAAATTAAGCTGTCCTTTTGGTTTTTCCTTCATTCAGGTAGCAAAAGGTGACACGCAGAACCATGTACATTTGTGGCTCTCCAACATCTGCTGGGCAAAGTCTCTCTTACTCAGAAGGTCATGTCAGCATCTGCTACAGAGGTTCGTTAAACGGCTCTCAGCCTCCCATTCCAGAACAACAGTCTTCATGTACCAAGTACCTGTATTCAGCTAAACATCTTTTTTGAGGTTTACTTACAGCCATAGGGATTGGTACTTTTAAAGGTGATGTCAATTGGAAAATTCCAGACAAGGGTTTGCTGTGCATCTCTGTTTTTAGAGGTGATCTGAGATATTCCCTCTTCCAAACCCTGAAACAAGAGCTTACATAGTGTACAAACACAACCTCCTGATATTCACCCACATGAGAGTGGACAGTGCGTATGCTTTCAGTGTATGTAAAACTCTGTTGCCTGTTTTAGACAGACCATCAAAGCCATGCACCAATCCCAGCCTCAAAGAGCTTATATTTCTAATACACCCCCCCGATTCTTCCCTTCATTTTATATGCACCAAATTTTCCATGTGCAAATGCAGGGTTGCATATGCAAACCTATTTAAAGTCCGGCCCCTATTCATGCTAATTTGCAAGTAGGCAATCTTATCAATTTTTATGAAAAGCACTGATTGGATTCATAGGAACAGCATGAAGTGCTCTAAGCATGTCAACCACAAAACAAGGGGTAAGCATTGCTAATCCAGGAACGAGACACAGCGTTCTACTTTTTCAAATGCTTTACCAATATGAATAGCTCTTTGCACTACCACTGTGTAGTGCGAAGGCAGACTTGATCTCAGTCTCTAAAGCAACAATTTTCAACCAGTGTGCTGCAGCACACTGGTGTGGTGTGAAATTTTGTACAGAGCTAATGAAAATCAATGTAAAACAAACCCTGCTGCATCTTAAACAACATTCTATCCAACTGACATCACATCTCGTAAAACTTGTGAAAATTAACCATCCGATTATAAGCGAGGGATCGGCCTTTCGATTCGGAAACGTGAACATTCTAAATGTGGAGGGTCAAAGTGCAAAACTGAGATGACTGCTGTTCCCTCTAAGCTGTGCGCGCGTGCGCGCACAGATCATGAAACCTGTGCACACAAGAAAATAAAGCATGCACAAACAAATTCAACAGTGTTAATATTAGCGCACACAAAGATTTTTCTTTTGTGCACACAAAGAAATTTTTTGCACACACAGCCTACGAAAAATCTGAGGAAACATTGTTGATGATGTGTCTTTCTTTCCTGGTGGATCTGACATGTTCAATCCTTCGTTAGCTTGCTGCATGTGCTGTGCTCCAAACCTCTCTAGGAAAACCAGAACCACGGACAATGCAACGTTTACAAGAAAAAGGCAGGCCGGCTGTGGAACGGTCTCATTGCAGTGGGCCGTGTTGCTGGAAAGGCCGGGAACTCCAGGCAAGACTAATAAAACATGGGAAAGCGGACAGGCTTGCTCAGAACTGGGGGCAGCACCAGTTTGGCATTTGGGACGTGGCCCCACCGCTAGGTGCCCTCAGACAGCCTGGTGGGGCCGTGAGAGGTGGCAAGGCCCGCAGCCCCCTGCGGCGCCTTGGCGAGGAGGAGTTAGCAGGAGATGCAGGTAACCCCCAAACTGAGATGTGAATCCCTGGGGGCTGCTGCTCCCTGTTACGCCAGGTGCTGTATGAAGAGCCCCGCCGGTCCCTGCCCTGAGGAGCATCCATAACACCCGGGATGGGGGGGCACGTACCGTGGTGGGGGCCCAGTCGGGGCCATAGACGAAGCAGAACTTGCAGTAGAGCTCGTCGAACTGGGGGAACTGCGGAGAGATGGGGACAGTGTCAGTCTTTGGGAAGCCCCCGTCCCAGCGCAGCCCCCCGAGTCCCCCAGAGCAGTTCCCATCACCTCCCAGTGCAGCCCGTCACCCTGAGCCCCCCTGTGCAGCCTATCACCCCCCAGCAGAGACCCCCATTACCCCTCCATCACAGCCCCCCATCACTCCCCCAGCAGAGCCCCCCATTATTCCCCAGCACAGCCCCCCATCACCCCCCCAGGGCAGCTCATTACCCCCAGTACAGCCCCTCATTATATCCCCAGAGCAGCCCCCCATCACAGCCCCCAATCCCCCCCGAGCAGCCCCTCATTACCCCCCAGCACAGACCCCCATCACCCCCGCAGGGCAGCTCTCCAGCACAGCCCCTCATTACCCCCCCAGAACAGCTCATTACCCCCAGTACAGCCCCTCATTACCCCCCCAGAGCAGCCCCTCCTTATCCCCCCAGGACAGCCCCCCATCACCCCCCCAGGACAGCCCTCCATCGCAGCCCCCCATTACCACCCCAGAACAACCCCTCATTACCCCCCCAGAGCAGCTCATTACCCCCAGTACAGCCCCCAATGCCCCCCCAAGCAGCCCTCTCATTACCCCCTAGCACAGACCTCCATCACCCCACCCCAGGCAGCCCTCCATCACAGCCCCCCATTACCCCCCCAGGGCAGCCCCTCATTATACCCCCAAAACAGCCCCCCATCACAGCCCCCAATCCTCCCCCAAGCAGCCCCCATCACTCCCCAGCACAGACCCCATCACGGCCCCAGAGCAGCCCCCAATCCCCCCCATTACCGCCCCCATGGCCCCCGCGGCCCCCGGCCGCGCTCACCTGCGCGCTCTCGATCTGCCCGTTGACCATCAGCAGGAAGACGCTGGGCCCGGCGGCGGCGGCGGCGGCCATGGCCGCGTCGCTAGGCCCTGCTAGGCCCGGTCGCCCTGGAGACGGGCCCGGCGGACGGCGCGGCGGCGGGGACAAACTTCCCGGAGCGCGCGGCGCGGAGGGGCAGTACCGCGCCTCGCCGCAAGGGGCCGCCAGCAGCGCCCCGCCCCGCCCCGCCCCGCCCCCAGGCGGCTGAGGCCCCGGAGGGGCGGGGCTAGCAGCTGGCTCTGCCCCAGGGGGGCGGGGGAGGCTCCTGCAGCCCCTCCACCAGCCTTGCGCCACTTCCCCCGCACAAACCGGGGTCCCGGCCCTTTTGAAGACACGTTTATTCATTGCATGTTGCCAAGCAGCAGCCGTGTTAGTCTAGTCCAGCCAAAAAAGCCAGGAGGCCTGTGGCACTTAAAGATTCATTGATCACATGAGCTTGTGCGGGAGAAAATCCCACTGCATCAGCGGCTTTGACGATGGTGGAATTGACAGAAGTCCCCCCGTCTTCAAAGTGTCGGACAAAGCAGGATTTCCCCCCCCGCGAAAGCTCGTGTTGCGTGAGCTCTCATGGGGGGAAAATCCCACTTGGTCATTGGCCGAGTTGCTCCCTGCGTCCTTTGAACTCAAGCGACATTTTCTCCTTTTTGTTTCATGCTGTTGCTGTTTTTTGGCTTCGATGTTTAAGCGATTTTAAGTTGCACCATTGTGCAAAATGATGGGTCTTCTTAGTTTTGCTCTAAATATTCATAGTGGCTTGAAAGGCTGGCGGGTTGGTGCAGCAGGCAGAGCTGATTAAATGACTCACATCTGCTCAATTTCCAAAGGGATAGCGGTGTTAGTCTAGTCCAGCGCCACACCACTCCTTGGTCTTTTTAAATGACTCAGCTGCTGAGATTGAAAAGACTAAAGCTTTACTACCATTAAAACACAAATCGTTATCATCTTGCCTCAAAACATACAGTGTAAATATCCTTAACCGCTGACAAGGGCTCAGGCAGCATTTTTCTTACTTTTCCTATCTGTACATTTCCATGATTATTACTGGAAATGTTCTTCATCAGTTTGTGTGTGTTCAGATGAGTTCCAGAGGGGCAGCCATGTTAGTCCAGTCCAGCAAAACAAACAAAGAGTCTGGTGGCCTTTTAAAGAACAACAAATTTATTTATCACATGAGCTTTCATGGGAGAAAAATCCCACAAAAGCTTATGCAATAAATAAATGCCACTTTGTCAGACACTTTGAAAGTTCATGCAACAAATACATTTGTTAGTCTTTAAATGGGCCACAGGACTCCTTGTTTGTTTTGTGTGTTCAGAGAAAATTATGTTTACTGCCATTTACAGACAAAAATCTAATCCTTCCAACCTGGTTTGCAAGGATGTGGCATGTCTACATCAGGGGCTTGGACCAGGATCCAGACGCTCACTGAGCTAGGGCCAGCTACTAACTGAGCCAGGGTCTTGTGTGCTGTACACCTCAGTCTCTTACGTATCTCATCTCTGACTCTGGGTGCAGCACCTTTTTTGCCTAGAAAATTTCAAGCAACGGGTTACCCCCTGCCCTGGATACTTTCCACAGCAATGGGTTGGGGTAGCTATGTTGCAGTCAGAGCCTTGACTAAGGCCGCGGTACTTGAGCTAGGTTGATCTAGGCAGCTTGAATAACAAGAGCAGTGAAGTTGAGGCAGCTTGAGCTCGCATGTCTGCCTGGTACCTGGAAAATACTCAGGTGGCTAGCCAGTGCGGCCATGGGTTTAGTGCTATAGGTCCCTGAGCTAGCTTAGCCAAGCAAGCTGGAGGTGTTTACACATGCCAGTCTCACTGATTTCAATGTAGACTTACCCGTAGATTGCCAAGCCCACGTGTTCACGAGTCATGAAACTTTTAAAATACACACATATTTTTAAGCCAAATAATAAATGTTGGGCTCTTTTTTAATTTGCCTCCTGGATTTCAGGTCATTTTAGTGCTCAGACTTTCCTTTGCAAGCATGAGATCTAGGAACTAACTTATTTAAAAAGCAAAACTCCTGTAGGCACATCGCTCAAGGAGCAGGGGCTTTTAGAAGAACACCACATAGCACAAAAGTTGGCCATGCTGACATGGGAGGCCACTAGATGTCACAGTTTCCCCACGTAAATTTGAAATGCAAATGTAAAGGAGATGAGGGGCCCCACCTGATTTTAAAATGACTGCCTTCTGGTTGACCAGTACTTTAATTTGCCCTGTCCTTTCCTACCCCAGAGGTGGAAAATTGCAATCATACAGTAGTCAGCCGCTGCCAGGGGTTAAGAAAAACAAAACAAGGAATCTAGTGGCACTTTTAAAGGCTAACAAATTTATGTGTCACACAAGCTTTTGTGGGAGAAAATCCCACTTCGTCAGACACTTGAAGAACTAGCCTCCTTGGCTATGTCTACATTAGGAAAATTTAGTTTGAATTTGTTAATTCAAACTACTAAGTTCAAGGTTAGTTCAAACTAAGCTCAAACTTATTAGTTCGAATTAACAACCTGGACTAATTCAAACTAATGTTAGCTAGAATTAGTCCACATTGTTAATTCGAACTAACTGCCCTTAGTTCGAACTAAGGGTTAGTCCTGGTCTATATCGTCCTTAGTTTGAACTAATAAGCGACCTAAGGGCTTATTTCAAACTAACCGCCAGGTTTTACTGGTTTGAACTAAGAGTTAATTAGTTTGAAATAAGGAATAGTTCAAACTAAGGAAAGCCTAGTGCAGACAGGTAAAAAGTTAGTTTGAATTAAGCCTTCATAATTTGAACTAACTTTCAAGTGTAGACATAGCCCTTGATGGTTTTGCTGAACTGGACTAACATGGCTACCTCTTTGCAACTTGTCAAGGGGTTAAGAAGAGATTTACTCCATAATCATGCATTGCAGAGTTTCTTGCATCTTGTTCTGAAGCATTTGTTACTCAGGCAAACTCAGAATCAAGATACTGGGCTCGGTAGGGGCATGGATCCTACATGGCAGCACTAATGTTCTTAGCCTTCCTTTGTCTCCAAAAGCCACAGGAAGCTTAATTCTTCATCTGAGCAAATTTTTCTGCAGATGAAGGTTTCAGTAAAAACCCAGGGACATTTAGAAATATTCAGCCCCGCATAAAATATTCACAGAGTTCATGGAACATGTAAAAGTTGGAAATAATGGTGAAAATAACAGCAGTGCCTAACCAATATTGCAGAAGCAAGCTAATTAAAAACCCGTGAGAACTGCTGGGCATTCCATTTAAACCCCACAATGCAGGTGCGTTTGGTTTTTGGGTGTGTCTGATAGGCTGATTATGTCAGTGGTAACTCCTGAGGAGCTGTTATAGATCCCAGAAAACTGGGAGTCTCTTGGTTTCTGGAATGTGCCTCAGCCTTTTGGCTGGAATTAAAAAATATTTTTTTTTTTATAGTTCTGTAAACCAAACCTGTTCTCTTTGAGGCGGTTTCCATCTTCTTGAGCAGCCGAGTGGCCAAGCGAATTGGTAGCAGTGACTCTGCTCCCTGTAGAGCACACGCAAGAGCTAGTTGGAAAAGGAAACTTTGGGCTCATCCCCATGCTGGGATGGTGGACCCGCCCAGCCTGAATTTACTGGTGCACCACCCAGGATGGACCAAAATGGGTGTGACAGGAAGGACGTCTGCTGGAGGTGGAGAAGAAAGAGCATTTTAGTACTTGGGGCAGAGGTAGCGGGAGTGCATCATGCTTAAAAGTAAGGTGAAAGGACTACGCAGCCTTATCTCACCAGGCCTCCAAACGCCATCCTGCTATTTACACCCATGAGCATAGCGCCTCGGGATTCCTGCTTGGTAGCCTGGATTGGTTGTGTAGAAATCTGATTGTTTTATTGACTGACCTCACATCTTAATGACATTGAGGGCTTAGATGAACACTCTTGCTAAGTGAATGCGCCCGCCCACTCTGATTTTAGCTTGTCTAATTTATCCCGTATTAGGGTGAGTACCTTTTTGGATGAAGATATGGGAAAACCACTTGAAAAACAAAAGACAACACTTTATTTTAAGGGACAGTTTAAGTGAATATCCTGAGCGGGTCATGTTTTCTCTCAAGTTTACATTTCTCCTGTCCCCAACTACACAATGCAATTACCACAAGCTTCAATTTAGTGTTTAAAATGGTCAAGGGATGTCCCTAAAAAATAAGGGATGACTGGTCAACCCTTTCCAGTATGTGGAATCACAATAGCAGCCATACACCTCATGCCCAACTTGATTTGCATGGAAGTTTTCCCCCATTGACTTTACTAGGAGTTGGGCAGGGCAAGGACAGAGAGGTAATATCTTTTACTAGACTGGTTTGTGGTGGTGAAAGAGACAAGATTTTGAACTTACCATATCTATTTATTTAATTATACACACACTAATTCCCACTGCAAGGATCAGTTCAATCAAATTTCATTTTGTTCTTTAATATCCAAATACTCCCTGCACGTGGCCTAAGAATAATTTTTTTAGGTCCAACATGAACTTGTAAGCTGGGCTCCCTCCCACACACATACTGCAATCCCTCAGCCTGGGCTGGGTCCCCAGGCCCTGGCCAAGTGTACCCTTTCCTCCCCCCCTGGGGGGGGGCCCTGTGCCTGCAACCAGAGCCATAAAACAGCAAAATAACCACATCATCTTACACAGTGGTTTTCAAACTATGGCTTTGGACCCAGTATTGGGTTGCAGACACTCAGATATGGGTCATGGAGCATCCTGCTGCCACAGCCACTGAAAGACTGAAATGCATTGCTGAAAGATGCAATTGTTGGGTCACAGGCATAAATGATTTTTTTTCAACTGGGTCCCAAGGAAAAAAGTCTGAAAACCACTGCCTTACGGATATTGAGCACATTCTAGCTGTCATTGTACAGATGAACTGCAAATGAAAAAAACATGCATGCACTTTATAGCTGTGTAAAGACAGCTTCTAAGTTTGCTTTATTCCAAAATAAAGGTTCTTCATCTTACTGTTTGCATTAAAACACAAATGATCAAAATCTGCTTTGCTCCTCCAGCACTGAAATCAAACTCCATTACAGGATATATGCAACTCTGCTAATGGCCACTAGATATCACCAGTGCTTTACCCTTTGCGGCAGAGAGGAGCAATACGAACATCACATTAAAAGGAAATACGTTACATATTAATGTTGAAATGAAGTTTGAAGGCGCCACAATATTTTACACGGCAAAAATAACCATATAATTTCTGCACAGTAACTGGTGTCTAAGGAGCCCTGGCACTAGACGATCACTCTTGCAGATGATGTTATAGGAGGGGAATTACGATGAGGTGGATGTCTTACAAAGAAAGACTTTACAGTGCATTTTCTGGGAGGGGACTGACTAATCAAATTACGTAATGATAGCATTTAATGCACTGCCTATATCATCTGTAGGAGCTAAAACATCTTCATCTACCTACAATGCTGGTCTCCATGGGGTAACCAGCTAGCACAGAACTGTGGGGAGGGGGAAATTTTGCTTACGGGTGGTGGATGCCCTCTTGGCTGGTAAACCAGGGACTGAACTAGGGATCATCCAGTGTTAAAAGGCCGCTTCACAGTTTGGCTGACAGCTAGGTTTGTTAGAAGTGTGAAACAAGGTCACATCCTCTCTCCCCAACATAACTCTGCCAGAAAAACCTGAGCATAGACAGTTCCATCAGCAAAAGAAGTCCTGTGGCCGATACTGGTAATTTTGTTCGGGGCTCAGGTATAAGGTGCTGGCAGAAGCACTCTTTGACCAATATAACCTGTGTCTCCAGCAAGCGTGTGTACTGGGGTTTCTAGTTGATCTACACCAGCAAGCCCTTTATAGTATAGACAAACTCTGAGCCTTTGCAGTCTGAGCTGTGGAGCCACGCTCTGTAGAGGAGCCGTAACTGCTCCACATCTGTGGACTGCAGATACATAACACGCCCCAATCAGTGGCTTTCACCCAGGGCAAATCCCTGTTCTGATACACAGCATGGTTAATGTCCACAGAGCACAGACTGGCTCCAAGGTCTCTGTCAAGGTCTCCTAACAAATAACGTTACACAGAAAGGGCACGGAGAGCACATCATTGCTGAGACATTATCCATCTCTAAACCACTGCTTCTCGCTGGCCCAAATCGGTGAGATACTGAGTGCTTCCAGTAAGGTACACCTTGTGCAGCAATCTCATTGATATCCGTGGTGCTCAGACACTGTGGCAATGACTGCAACATAAATACTGTGATGCACACTGAAACCAAAGGGAGTTAGGTGGTTCGGTACCTTTGAACATCTGGACTTTGACTGAGTGGCCCAATCAGGTTAGTTACAGAATCATGGGGAATATCAAGCAGGAAAGTTGTCAAATCCAGCCCCCAGCACTGAGGCAGGACCAAGCGTAGGTCAGGTACGTCCAACCTGTTCTTAAAAAAACCTCCAGGGGCAGGAATTCCAAAACCTGCCTCAGAAGTTTATTTCAGCATTTAACCACCCTCATTGTTAGAAAGCTTTTCCTAATACCCAACCCAAATCTCTCTGGCCTCAGATTAAGTGCATTACTGCCTGCCCTATCTTCACTGGATGTGGAGAACAATTGATCCCCATACGTTTTACCTCAGCCCTTGCCAGAGTTGAAGTCTGTTATCAGATCTCAGTCCCAGACTCCATTCCTGGAGATTAAGCATGTCAGGTTTTTTTGTAAAAACCTTTCCTCAGAGGTCAGGTTTTGTAAATCTTTTATCATTTTTGTTGCTTGCCTCTGGACTCCCTCCTATTTGTCCAAAGCTTTCCTAAAGTGGGAAGTCCAAAACAGACAGGGTCTCACCTGTGCTGAGTGAGGTGAGACAATCTCCCTCTCTTAACATATATCGCTCCTGTTAATACTCCCCCGAATGACATTAGCCTTTTTTGCAACTGCATCACATTGTTGACTCGTATTCAATTTGTGATCCACTGTCACCCCCAGATCCTTTTCAGCAATTCTACCACCTACCCAGTTATTACCCATTTTTGTAGTTGAGCATGAATTGATTGAATTTCATCCTGTTAATGTCAGACCAATTCTTGAATTGGTCAAGGTTTCTTTGAATTCTAATTCTGACCTCCAAAGTGCTTGCAACCTTTCCCAGATTGGTGTCATCTGCAGATTTTATACGTATGCTCTCTACTTCACTGTCCAAATCATTAGCGAAAATATTGAATAGAATGAGAACCAGGGCTGACCACTGCAGGACAACACTAGATACCTCTTTCTGGTTTGACAGCAACCCACTGATAACTGCTCTTAGATACAGGTTTTCAACCAGTTTTGTGCCTCCCACCTTCTAGCGATTTCATTGAGGTTGCATTTCCCTAATTTCCTTCAGAAAATGTCATGTAGGAATGGATCAATGCACAATTATCTCCCTTACAATTGATTCCCTCCCCGCCCCCACTCCCCATAGCACCGTCTATAATCTAATCCATGCAGTTTGGTACTGGCATAACTATTTTGATTAGGGGTATTTAGCTTTTTTCTTTTTTTAAAAGTTGTCTTGTTATATTGGTACAATCTCTAGTGTGTGTGCAGTTATACCAGAATGAAGGTGCTTTATACCTGTATAGTTTATGGCCCTTCCTGTAAAAGAATAAACAATATCTGTATAAACACTTGTAGTCTGATATCCCTTAGGGGTAATTGCATCACTTCAATTATACCAGATAATTAAAGACATACAACTTTAACATATAGATAAACTCTTAGGGGGCCTTTTCATGGATAATCTATATGCTTTAATTTCTTAGGTAAAGCAATCTTTTAAAGAACGAATCCTACTGAAATCTAGGCACCGCAGCTGTGGTTTTACCTTTTTTATTTTTATTTTTTACAGCCATGCTGAATGGAGCACAGTCTTTGGGCTGGGATGTGCAGGCACTCTGCATTCATGATGCCAGCAGCAATATGCATATGCAGCCTTTAGCCCCAGGAATCCCTCACTCCTACACTCATCTCTGTGTAAATGTCACAGAACACAATGGGAAGCCTAGCAATTTCAAATGTGGTCAAAATCCAATAAGATCTAGCAAGTTATTTGCCGCGTTTCACCTCTCTAGCCGCCCCCACAGCTCTAGACAACAGATTGCAGTTGCTAGGAATCCTTGGGAATTTGAATGATGTTGTCGACACCTTACTCTTTTTGGGAGGATTGCTGGCTGGTAAAAGTCCCAGGGAACCAGATATTTGCTCAGATCTTACCTGCTGTAATTAAATGTACATTTCACCTGAACTGCCAGATGATATGCCATCTGTCATTGCAGGAGACCACTGCCTTGTAGTCCGCTACTCCATCCAGTGCCGAAGACATTTGCAGTTTTCATTGTGTTGGAAGGCATCAGAAATGATCCTAGTTGAAGAGTTTGCTGGCTTGATTCTAAGTTATATCAATTATGTCCAGTGACTTCTCTCTTCAGAGATGCTTGGTCTTTTTGGGGCAGTTGAATCCCTTCCACATGGGCTGGGTCAGTTTCTAGGTCGTTGCAGTTCTGATTTGGGTCCAAACTGATCAGGTTTGGGTTAGGCCCACCTAAGCAAGCTGGTGCACATTTGCTGGTTTGTGGTGATGTCCTTTTCCTTCATTCTGCAATGATCAAGTGTAGACAACTGTTTCTGGAAGAGGAGAGGCTGAGAAATGTGGCAGTTCAGGTTGGCTGCTGTGTTCATTAGTTTTAAGGACTCTTTCGGAGTCTTAAGGCCCTGGTAATTCATCTAGACTAATGACACTCACCTGGACCTGCCTTTCCCACAGGCCACAGGAGCTCCAGTTACTTGATTCTCTCTCCTCAGTGGGATTGAATCAATGTCTTTATGACTCTCCCACCCTCACCACCTCCAGGCAGTTTTGGGGAAGGCTGCTTTGCTGGCTACCTCTTATGGTTTCTTCAGGTAGCTCAACTGCTCTATCCCAAGACAGGGAGAAAGACAGACAGCAAAAGCAGCTCTCACTCCTTCCACATCCCAATCTGGGGAGTGAGCCACATGCTTTCCCCGCTCTTTGATGCAGCAAAAGGACCTGACTGGTGCTTCTCTATTGTGCATTGAGGACTTTCCCCCATCCATGTAGTAACAACAGGGGTGGCAACTATCATGGATGTGCAGACACCCATGATAGCACATATAGAAATCAAGCACTGGATGTGCAAAGAAGAGTAAGCCACTTGGACTCAGATCCTCCAAGAGACTTAGGTGCCTACCTCTCTTGGAGGATCTGAGCCTCAGTTTCACAATGTGGATCAGATCTGGAGTAGATGAGCACCTTACTAGAAGGGTCTGACTTGCACATCAAGCTACAGCGCTGTTTTGTATCTAGACTTGACTGAAAATTTTCCATTGAAAAGGTGTTGGTTTGTTTTTTTTTTTGGTAGAAAATAGCTGACATATCCAATTTTCAACATTTTTTTTGGGTTTGGTTGGAAAAAAAATCCCAACCAATTCTTAATTTTCAGCCACTAAAGTTACATTATTTTTGGGTTTGGGTTTTTTGACTCCTTCCCCCCAAAAAATCCCAGGAGCAGAGAAAAAATTAAAAGAAAATGAAAGTCTATTTTGATCCAATTTTTTTCCAGGAGAAAAGAAAACAATTTCCTAACCAAACAAGTAGCCCTGTGACACTTTTAAAGACAAATTTTTTTATTTATAGTTGTGATGCAGCAAGTGATGTCTTTTAATTAACACTGACTCTTTTGTCCTTCAGCTACATCAGATCTAGCTGAGAACAATTTTGAGCGTACTGCAAATTATTGTTATTACTTATTTGTATGATCATAGCATCAATGAGACCTAGTCATGGGCCAGGATCCCAATGTGCTAGGCGCTGTACAAACATAGAAAAAAATAGTCCCTGCCCCAAAGAGATCCCAATCTAAGTACAAGACAAGACTCAACAGATGGACATGCAGCTGAGGGTGTACAAGGCAGCAAAGAGCCTATTCTGGTCAGCGTGATAGTCAGCAGTCTCAGCACACCAGTGGGCTACTCATTGACAAGATACTGTTCAAGTCAGCAGGCTGCCAAAGGAATTAAATTCAGCACCATGATATCTGCCCCATAGCAGCGATGTGGTGTCAGGGTTACTCACTTGCTAGAGGCTGTGATCAGTTTGGAAGCCGAGTCATTTGTAAATGCTTTGTGTACAGCTTCCGTCCCCTCCTGGGCTCAGGGAGCAATTTTTCTTGCCAACCTCACTCTAATTAGCTTCATTTTTAATCTTTATGAATATAATGAAATCCCAGGCAGAAAGCCTTTTTACCTGGACAGAAAACTCAAACAACAATTCAGCAGGGAAGTTTCTCTCTGGCTTTAATGAAAAACTGTATCGCTGCGATGCCATGCACATTATTTAAGGACGCCGGCACTGCTTTTTGGCCAAGGTAAAATATGATGCTCCTATGGTGCCCCTCAGTTGTATGAAGTTGCCTCTTGTAAAGGAAATCAATCAGGACCTCCCATGGTGACGGGCCCTGTATCAATCCTAATTCCTATGTGGTGCATAAAGGAGATCTGGTTCGCGATGTCTGACTTTGCCCTTTTACAGCACAAATGGCTCTGCAGTTTGTTTGCACATCCTGTCCCAGCAGCTAATGAGTGACTCATTCCCACATCAAAGGCAGACGCTTGTCAGGTGTGTACAGTGCAGTGGAGGTCCATTCAATTATGCTCTGGAAGAGGACACGCTAATGGAGAATAACAACCATCAGCAAACCATGAAAAGATGTGGCAGCCTGTTCAGAACAGAAAACAGCTGTCACAAAAGGCTGGCTTTTGTGACCTCGGAAGAGCAGCCTTGCAAAATTCGCTGGGTCCAGGGCAAGTACCATCTTTTTGAAAGCGCCGTTAAAATAGGATTTGCTCTGCAAATCAGTCACAGATTAACTTTAGGGGTGGCTAATGATCAAAGGCTGGACGATTTTGTCTAGCCTGCTAATAGCGCTCTCTGTGCACAACCTGTTGCTAGTTGTGCAAAGGGCTCCTCTGCCAAACTCAGCTTCCCAGCCCTCAGGAGTATGGACTTTTAGGGCCACTGTGGCGGAAGGGAGGGAAGGCGGGTGTTGCATTTAGTGCTGAAAAAGACCAATAAATTCCAATCTATTCTGAGCGCGCCAACATGTTAGGAAACACGTAGCGACCTCCCCAGCTGCCATTGTCACAGAATCAGGGAAGTGAGAGGTGGAAAAATTCAGCCCATCTCCTTGGGGGTGGATGCAGGACTGTGCCCTTGCATATGGTTTTAGGGCTCTAGTTTTTGAGCCCTCTTGGCCTGAAACATGAGTTTGGTTGGATTTCTCAGGTGCAAAACTCATACCCTAAACATGGCAGTTATTTGCCACAGCTAAGCGAATTTTTAGGAGACGGGTTATGCTGGTCCACTTGGACCTCGCTAGCAGGGTGCCACGTGAACTCAAAGCACTCTGATTACACGCGCTGTACTTTAGCACGCTGCAGACGCACAGGCCAGGGTTGGAGCCTTCCAGGCCTTTTGAGGAAACAAAAAGACGCATCACATAGAGTTAAATCCCTGGCCACTGATATGCAAACCCCTGAGTATCGGTGGTTTAAACAGATGGTCTCACTCAAATTAAAGGTTCAGTGGGTCAAACCCAGAGGTACGCCCTCCTGTTTTACATGGCGCTTACTGAGGCAGAGGTGCTGTGGGTCTGAGTGGGGGTTTTACCTACTGGTGCACTGAGCTGAAGTGAGATATTTCTGGATTTGGCCCTTGGAAGAGAAAACCCTGTTTCTTTCACAGCCTGTTCAACATCCAGAAAGAAGATACTGCCCTCCCCAGTGCGATGGGAGACTTAGCTAATGTTTGTAAAGAGCTCTGAACATCGGAGCAGCAGCTATAATGAGCTAGGGGCTGTAGGGTGCTGGTGAAGGCATGACTAAGGGAGCCATGGGAACAGTTTGCAACTAGCTGGAGGGTGTAAACGCCAAGGAGGGTGAGGAATTAGTCAGTGTGCTATATGGGGGGGTATTGGGGGGGGGGGGAAAGGAAGGAGAAAGGCTAAGTTAAGAAATGGAAAAATTAACTTGAATTATCTGGAAAACCTTCCTGAGACTGAGTTGAGGGAAGATGGGGACTGGCCAAGCACTACTTCCGGCCTCCGTGTTCACTGGAGTGGTCCCACTGAAATCAGCTTCAGGTGCTCCTAACTGTGAGCCAAGCTTTCAGATCTGGCCCTATGATTCAATGAGGATCGGTGATGCTATGCCATTAGGTGTGTCGTAACACAGCTATCTGCCAGGGGATTTTATCCTGAGGCCTGTCCCACTGGTATCTGGGGGCCTTCCATGGAAAATCAAGAGCAATAATGAAGTCCAAAGTGGGATTCAGGAAGTCTCTGGCACGTCTGCACTTTGGAGTGAACACTGTGTTAGGTGAATGGTTTTTGTTTGATTTTTTAAAAAATATATATATTAATGGATTTTGGAGAATTTTAGGTTGACTTGTTTCAGAGACTGGCCTTTGTGGTTTTTTTGGGAAGAACGGGATGTCAGTGCTTTGAGTGTCCTTCATTTTCACAGTGGAAGCTCTAGTGTACACGCCGGACATTACATGTAAGCTTTTTACTTTAAGAAATCTGGGTGTGCTTTTTGGCAGACAACCAGCAAATCCTGCCTTCTCACACCTTTGCTCCAAGATGCAGAGTGCTGTAAGGGGGTCGAGGGTGGGCAGTCTTGTGAGTATTATTCAACATGAGCAAAAGGGGGAAAGTCCTTCTCTGAAGTACCAAACACCGGGCACAAAATTTGCCTCTGAGCAGCAGTTACGATGATTGCCACATGCTGTTACCTGAATGAGAAAGCCCCAGAGGTGGCGAATCTGTGACCAACACGAAGAAAGTTGGAGGCTTTATCACCATATTTTAAACTCTGATTAAACTAACCCCAGGGGTGATTCATGGCTGCCCATATGCGTTCAAGGGGGAGGCAGGAGAGACAGAAATCACAGTATAGTGGCATACTGGAGAGCTTATTTTTAATCCAAAATATTTATGATCTACATCTGCTAAATGGACAGCGAAATACATTTTTATGGTGTCATTAATCAGCAATAAAGTTGTTTTATTTTGAGTATGTTTGCACAGAGTGGTATGTTTGGCTCATCCCAGCTCGGCCTTTATCTCTAGTAGAGAGAGACGAAGATATTCATTGCCCTTTTTCTTAATAGCCTTTTTACTTCTGTTCTTCGAAGTCTTTCCCCCTGCTGTTGAAACTAATTGACAAGGCAATACGCTGCAAGGATTGAGCTTTGGGAGGAATACACTTGCTAGTTGAATATATTTGCTCTTAGATTTTTGATAGCTAGGACGGGGAAAAAAAAACAAACCATGATCTGCTTGAACTTGATGGGCCATTGAGGAAATACAAGCATGAATTGGGCTAGATGGGTCGGGCAGTTAGTAAAAACTCCTCCAAGATCCAAAGTATGCTGGTGTTAATAGAAGGGAAAATACAGCCTGATGGATGTTGTCAAAAGAGCTCAATAGTCACACAATACTCCAGGGAACATATAACATGGGATGCGTAAAATAAAATAAAATCTAAGAGGATGACAGGAATGAGTTACCTAGGGAGATGGTAGAATCTCCACCCTTAGAGGTTTTTAAAGTACAGTTTGACAAAGCCCTGGGTGGGGTGATTTAGTTGGGGTTGGTCTTGCTTTGACCGGAGGGTTAAATTAGATACCTCCCACGCTCCAACCCTCATCTTCTATGACTCTGTGACTGGAGTCCCTTGAAAATCAGCCATTGTGACCTTTCCCCGGTCATCCTTCCATCCCGACGTACCAGAGCCAATGCCAGAATTCAAGCTGAAAGGCTGCAAAGCAGGGTAGAAGGCCTAGGGTGTTTCCACGGGCAGCCGGACCAATGAGTGCAAGTTGGTTGTTCAAAATCAGGCACCTAAAAGGCTAAATTTTCTAGGTGCCAAGCATCCCTCCTTGTCTCCTTGGCATCTCCACAGTCAGGTCACTTATTGAATATGTGAGACTCCACCCTATTGTCAGTCTGAGTTAGCTTCTAAGCTCATCGCCTTGCTTTTGTGGGCACTGGTGACTCTCAAACAAGGACAAAACATCAACCTCCAGCACCTCCTATGATCAAGCGTGCTAGTTTCTTTCTCCTGGAGCGCTGCGCCCATCTGCCTTATGCTCCAGAAACAGTTAATGAGCCATGCCTGGCAGTAGGTCAGCATGTTTTGGGTATATTCACGGCATATGTGCGGAAAAGATAGGGAAAGAAAAACCCCTTACGTCTTTTCCCTGGAGAGTTGTAATGTCTCACCCCTTTATTTTGTGGAATCTGGAGTGAACACACAAGAACCAGGGAGAGACGAAGCAGGCTGTTCCCAGGGTTTGCATGTGGAAGGACACAGCACAGACATGCAGAAAATGAATGTTTTACAGGTGAAGTGACTCTGGGTGAGGAGGGCCTTCCTCTCACATTAGCAGAGTGACAGAACTGCAATCTTGCCATGCACTTTGTTGGACTATTAACCCGGTTAGAGTATTCATGCTTCCAGGAAGAGAGATCGCCAATGACTTGTGAAATGCCTGATGCTCTAAAGAAGAATTTATTTGGATTGGAATTTGCTACTGTGTAATTTTTTTTTAAATAAGGAAAATTAATTAGTGCCTCCATCAGAGCCAGTCATAACAAATTACATGCAGCGATTTGGATGCTGGTCAGGGCGAGAGGCAGCTGAGCCTCTGGATCCCAGATGGGCAGTTGACACCTATAAGCAAATCGGTAACAAGGGTGATAATAAAACTAGATTAAGGGCTGAGCAACATGACTGAGAGAAACAGCGATGCCTTCCACCTGTACGCTTCGTGACTTAGAGCTCCCCCAGGGTTGAATGTATTTCAGCTCCTGCAGGCAGGAATTCCCAGGCTGAAACGCTTCCCCTGCCGTCTTGATTTGCACTGCCCAGATGCTCCTTGCTGCCCCAGGAGTGCATCTGAGCACCCCCTAAAAGTGGGTCTGGTTCCTTAGCTTCCTTCCCTGGCAGAGAGGGTAGGTCTGGGACTAAAGGTCACAGGTTTTGTTCTTCTGTGGATGGCTGCTAACTGGGGGTCAGTATGTGCTCACCGGTCATCAGTGCAACATTGAATGTATTGTAATAACAAACATGGCCTAGGTTGGGACCTTCCCCCATGCTCTCACACCCAGAAGTCAGGGCTTAGACACCAAGGCGATGGACACCTTAGAAATATTTAAAACAGATACCTAGGAGTTGGACGAGGGCGTGGCTTAGCCAGTTCAGCTTGCACGGCTGTTATCTCCATCACCCCAAACACAGTTAGACCAAGCAGTGAGGTGACATACCTCAGCCAAGTTGTCAGGAGAGACATTCCTACCTGAAGGTTGATGGAAGAGGGTCCTTCTCCATGGCTTGATCTCCCCAAAGCCCTGCCACTCACCTCTCACGAGGTCCAGCAGGAAGAAGTCTTGCGTTGGGGGGTGAGACCTTTCTTACAAGGGTTCCCACCATCAGCTGGGTTCTGGCTCATCTGCATGGAAGCCGGCCAAATCTTGTCTTAGAGCAGGTGCTGAGCAGTTTTGTGGGTGCTGGCGGAGACCCGAACATGAAGCTAAGTGACTGACACGAGTAAATAAAACCCATTAGTCAATGCCAGCTCTCAGGTGCAGCAGGCTGGGCAGAGAAGAGCTCACATCCCCTTACAATTCAAGCTGGTGTCTTTATGATTCAGGAGCTTCTCCTTCTGAAGTAGAAAAGCTGCTGGGAGGTGCATTCCCAGCTGGCTGCAGGAACCAGTTAGGACTGAGCACTTGACACCATTCCCAATTTCTCATTGCTGGCTCGGGGGTTTTCATTTAGATCATGCCTAAGGTATGGTGCAGCTTTACTCTGATGCTCCAGGTGGGTGAAGTCCACACTCAGGAAAGAATGGAGCTGTCAAGGTGGGTGTCGGGTAGACTGTATGGCCTATATTACCATAATCCCAGGAGCCCCAGTCACAAACCCATTGTGCTAGGCATGTATAAAGGCCGAGCAAAAGGAATATGCCTACTCTGTAATGACATCAACCAATTGCTTCTATAGTTTCAGTGGATGCAGGATCTTTCACTACTTATTTTAGGCTCTGCTTTGGCCTAGCACTTAGATATGTGCTCAACACTAAACAAGCCTTAAATGTCTTTGCCTTAATCGGGGTTAAGTACAGGCTAAAGTGTTTTTACAGCTAGGGGCTCTTAAGGAGTGTCGCTGTGCCCTATTTTACCGCTGCAACGTTCCCCTCCAGAGCTAGCTGCATTTCAGTGCCCAGAATATGTAGTGCTGGGGGATCTGCTGGGGTGAAAGGAGCTGGAGACATGTAGCATTGTAGCTATTGTTAGAATTCACTGACACTTGCTTTACTCCACTAATTCCTCAACATGGGACATATACAAAACAGGAGTGACATGAGGAAAATAAGCAGCTCCAGGAATTTTCAATGGATCTTAAATGTATTTCATATAATTAATATTATTTCTTTCGGATCTCAATATAATTGGAGTCACTAACATTTTCTCAGTTCCATCACAAAGAATTTTTGTCATTAATACAGTAAGGTTTAAAAGGAAAATATACATACACAACTAGTTTTTTTTTATTTTTAAGGAAGGCTTTAGTAAAGACATCCCAGACATTATGGCTTACCTGGGATTGCTACCACATTGGTGGCAATTGCTCTTCATTACCATGGAATTTGGTTTAGTTTTTAAATAAGGCAACACCAAATCCGGAAGAACCTCTGAGCCCAAAAGGAGCTGCTATCCTGAAGTAAGTTGAGACCAGGGAGAGGTGGCCCAATGAAACAGTGCATGCTATGCCACCTTATTTCACTGACCTGCCGTACAGAGTAGATCACCTTCTGTCAGACACGTGGGGCTACAGCCAAGAAGCACAGCGTGTGGCCCATTATGGACAGCAACTGGCAGAACAGTGTTTTCATAATGGGACTCTGGGCGGATTGACATGAGAACGATAAAAAGACAGAACTCAGCTGCCCTTCATGCTCTGCTTAGCCTGTGAGATGGGAATCGTAACAGCACGCTGAGGAATTCAGCTAGCAGGCGCCTGCTCTTTGGCCATGATAGCTTCCTGGCTCAAGTTAGTGGGTCATAACACCTGGCTGCCGGAGGAAGTGAATTCCTGCGAGCCAACTGTGTGGGAGCTTCCTAGTCTGACTGCACCCGTGCAGATTCTCCTGAGGACAGAAATCTCATTGGCAATAATGCCTGTGTCTATAGACATCTTGAAGCACATCCCAGTCCTTACCCTCACAACACTTCTGAGAGGCACGGCAGTGCTCTTATCCCCATTGCACAGACAGAAAACTGAGGCACTTAGAGGAACAGTCGCTTGCTGAGGTCACACAGTGAGTCTGGGAATTAGGCTAGGTCTCCCAAGTCCTAGGTTTGTTCCCTGATCAGTAGACCATCCAGCATCTCTGCGCGGGAAAGCACCTGAAGTGCTCCCCCCGCAGCAACAGGTATACACGGACTTGGGCTAGAAGAGCTCAACCACAAATCCTGCCAGCCTCCAACCAACCTGACCACAGCAACCAGCAGCTTCAGGTCACGGATACCTATTTTGATGGAGGTGGAGAAAGCCACCCTCTGTGGCTCCGATGGGCCAGAAACGAGACACACATTCACACCTCACAAAACCACCCATGATAACTGGCTGGCTTGTCAGTAGCCGCAGCTGAGAGAGGACCACTAAACGGGTGGTGGAAACTGAATTCCCATCTCACTCTGGCAGGACGGATGAGCCCTGCGCAGCTGCTGTCACACATAGGGTTAAGCTTAGTCAGAGGAGACTTCGTTCTGCCAAAGCAGAACCTCCCAGGTCTGATTTTTGGGCCTAAGTTGCTGAACTAGGTACAGAATTTAAGAGTTGGGGCAGGGAGGGAGATGGCATTTTATAGCCCCTGTGTGATTTACTGGACTTGGCACAAAGTTGGGTAGCCTGCAGGTTGCTCTAATTTACACCCCAGATTAGCTAGAGCCAGGAGTGCTGCTGGCCTGGGAAAAGACCCAGGGCTCGGGCGCTGAGACTCAGGGCTCGTGCGCCATCACTGCCGCTCGGGTGCTGGGACTCAGGGCTCGAGCCTTGTAAGCCCAGCGCTAGTGACACCCCTGGCTGGAGCCTGCTCCGGCCGTATCATTTCAACAGGGGTTGCTTGTCCCAGGCCATGGCATAGAATAATATGCAGGGGCCTGTAAGTGAAGCTGGCTGCTTTGCCTTACTGTGGTGACATGGGAATCTGGCCCCAAACTTTCTAGAACAAAATCCTGGACGTGTGAGGTTCCAGTTCTGTTTGGCTCTGTCGAGCCACACATTCTGAGCTTCTGCACAATTTGCTTTTTGTGTCTGTTTTATTCCCCGTGGGCATGCCAGGGGCAGGGCAAGAATAACTTCGCGGTGAGAGTCTGTACTGTTTGCTTAGTGCAGGCTTCCTGTTACTTAGGAACACAGCTTAAAATTCTCTGTCATGTGCTCTGCAGAAGGTCAAGACTCAAGGAGCATAATAATCCCTCCTACCCTTAAAAGTCTATGAATCTATTTTAAATTAAAAATTGCCATGGGAGGAGACAAAACCCACCCCTATTATTTTAGCTGAGCCAGGAGCGCGTGAGATTCATGTAACCCCAAACTAAAGGAGTGCAAGGGGGGTTTGTAAAACACAAAATGTTTGAGTGCTTTTCCCAACCAACTCCATGAACAATTCCCTGCCCCCAGTGAACATCTGCAGGTGTCGTTCTCTTCTTTGGGACACAGAAAGAGCCGGCTGCTTACATGGCTCTCATCACACTAATAGCTCAACAATGTATTGAGTCTCACAGCACCACGGTGAAGCAAGGACGTAAAATCTCTGCAGCACAGACAGAGAACTGGAGTTGCAGAGTCATGATGGCACGTGCTTGCACAATGACTTTGTGGCAAAGCTAAGAATTGCACTTCAGTCCCCTGAGTTGCACCATAGCACTTTAGTCACCAGACCACGGTTCCTAGAAGGAGGAAAGGACCATCATGGGCTGTCCTGCCTTTCAGACTGCTAGTGTGTCAGGGTGTAAGATCCCTTGAAGATCCAAGGGGCTTCTCTAAGTCGATAGCTCCAGACCACAAATTTGCCCCATGCAAGAATCCTCATAACCATTGCCTATTACAGGTCTTAGCTAGGACCAGCAGGGTGGGTTTATTTGGCAGGTGGGCCACCGGGAACCATACAGCCAGCTGACTTCTTTAGAGAGGCCCTGAAAGCCCAAAGAGTAGCGACGATGATTGTCCTGTGCTTTTTGAACAATTTCTGTTTTCCTTGTACTGTTAAAGGTTGTAAAGAAAGAGCAGGTCTGGTGCCGGAGACAGAGTCCCAGGGCTGCTTTGCCAGCTCTTGTGATTCATTCACAAGTCTTATGAATTTGGTATTTTTCCTTAAAGCACTCCATTTGCTAGAGTCAGGTGAATCTCAGCTTTCGTTTAGGGAAAAAACATCCCCAAAGTCATTTTCTAGTCTTCACTGCAAAGAAAATCTTGAAAATGTGACACAAAATCACCTCAAAATTTCAGCAACCAGAAAGCAACTAGGAAGACCCTAAAAGTTATTTATGAGAAGCTCCTGATTTTACAGACAAGTGAATGGTTATGAAGGCCTTGCCAATACCAGCGTGGTTAAGTCTCCTGTTTTGTCATAGATTTTTAAGACTAAAATTTATCATTATGAGCATCCAGGCAGAGAAGAGGATTCCATCTGGTGGTTCCCCCACTAAGTTCAATGGCACCCTAGTTGAACCGTAACGTATCTTTTAGAAAAACATCTCCATTTGCGGTTTAATGATGCCAAGGGATGGAGAAGTCACTACATACCTACCTCAGTGGTTCCAACGATTCATTAGCCTCACTGTTGAAAACTTGCTCTCTATTTCCCATTTGAATTTTACTGCCTTCAATGTCCGGCCATTAGCTTTTGTTAGATATTTGCCTCCTACAATAAAAACCCCAGTAGTGTCCCACATTTTCTCTCCACATAGGCTCTGCGAGGCCGCTGATCAACCTTCTCTTTAATAAGCTAAACAGAACAAGCCTTTTACAGTCACTCATTTCCCGAGGATGAATTATACATGAGCCCTCCTCTGATCCCACACCAGTTTTAACAACTTTCTTTTTAAAGTGGAGGTACCAATGCTGGTCTCAGTATCCTGTTCATGGTCTTGTGAGAGGCTTACCCAAAGTAAGTGCCACTTTGTATGTGCTGCTGACAATCCAAGATAAATGCAGCATCGTAGGGGGTGGGAAAGATTTTATTATTAATTATTATTAGGATTATTATTTCTTAGAGGGTCTAATGTACTTTTTATGGAATCTGGGCTCTATTATACATCTATTATTATCTATTAGCCCACAGTCCCAGTCAACTGATGAAAGGACTCACGCTCCAGATAATGCGCACTGCAAACTTTCCTAGGCAATCAGAAGGAAAGCAACAGACACAGTCACCCCTCAGACAAAAATGTAGATTTCAGCCCTGCAGACCATGTTACTGATGAATGATACTCTTGCAAAAGGCTTGTCACAGGATGCATTAAAAAACCTAATTAAGACCCCCCATAAAGCATGAGATATCGCCCTTAGCCATTAAAATACATCCTGGCATTAAAAGCTTAATAGGCAAGGTTTAATGGATAAAGTCAATTTAATTATTCATCCTAAAAAAGCTTGTACAAATATCAAACTCGCTTATTAGTATTCAAGCAGCCTGTGCAATCTTGTAATAATGACAGATTAAAAGCTGCATCTAATTGCATTGGGGATGGATTCAGATTTCTGTGGGGTATTTTCCACCCTAGCAAAGAGAATAAAAAGTGATACAGTCATAGACTTAACCTTGAAACAGTGAACCGAGCAGCCTCAACCAGTCATTTCATGAGGTCCTCCCCTACGCCCTTTCCCTGCAGAATTATTTTCTAAGGGTTGTTTGTTCTTCATTTCTCTGGGCTGGTAAAATGGCTCCAGTTCAGCATAAGATGAAGGGACTATGACACTCCTGCTTTTATTAAAATTAAGCTGCTGCAAAAGGTTTTGGGGTGACAAATCGAGGGAACTGGAGTGTCAAAACCCCCCCATGAAGCTGAAGTTAATTAAATAACAATTGTTCTACAGTTGTATACATCTTAATTAACTTTAATTTTACAAAGATCCCAGTGAGCTAGCTCAGTGTTATCCCAGGTCTCCCACGAGTTGTCCGCCAATGGAGAATCTGAGTGATTTGCTCACATGGGAAATCAGTGACTGAGCTGGGATTAGAAAGGAGGAGTCTTTAGCTTCCAGGGCTGTGCTCAGACCATTAGACAGCGCTGCACCTGAAATGCCAAACAAGATTTTGTTTGCAGTAGTTGGAGCTAAGAGGTCAGGGACCTATGTCTGGAGATGCACACAGTTTCTGTACCAGCAATGACAACGGCAGGCTCAGAATGAAAATGATCGGTGCTCTAAGACATGTCAGAAGACCCTGGGTTCCTCTTCTACCTGCAAAACTAGCACCCCACCATCATGGGCTGTAGAAGCAAGATGAAGGTGCAAAGCTAAGTAGAGGAACCTCCAGCTACCTTCTGCCCATCTGCCATCAGGTTTCTAGAGGCACAAACGGAAGTCTATGGTTCGGCTACTGCTGCTATTTACTCGTCTAACCAAAAGGCAGGACCACATCTTATGTCTTTACGCACGACAAAGGAGATCAGCTTCCTTCTAAAGGAAAGGGACTGCAAGGAAGCATACAAAAGTCACAAATCATAATGTTTAGGGCCTGGTCTACACACAAAAATAAAAGTGAGATGTTAAACTGAGTTAAAATGGAGTCACTGTGGACACTTCCATAATTTAAACCGAGGTCTGCATCCAGATACACTAGCTTAACATCACACCCTTTGTCAAACTGATGCAAATGCATGTTTTTAGACTAGATTTTCGGCCACAGTTAGGAAACAAATGAGGCTATTGCTTCCAGTTAACAGCAGAGATCAGTCTGGGTGGTGCTGGATCAGCAAGAAGTCCAGGTTCCTTTGGGATTTGATGACAATTCCAAATATGTATTTTTTCTACAGTTGGTGCCAAAGAGCATTCAAAAGGTGTCTGACCCTTGTCAGTGGGGTGTGATAACGAGAAAGACCCCAGAGAAAAGCCCAGTGGACTGGCAAATGACGGGAATCCTGTGAAGCTACTGGATGAATTTGTGGTGCAGGTCGGCAGTCTTGGTGTGGGAACGATAACCCCTTTTTGCTGCACTTTGCAAAATCAACATACAATGAGCACACAGGAGAAAGTCACAATCAGCAGGAAGGGAAATGGACCATTGCTATTGGTGGAAAAGACATTGGCTGGACACTGAATAACAGCTAGCTCAAGAGTTATTCCAAGATTTATGCTTCTGCTGTGCTGACAGGACGGCTCAAGTTGTATGGCTTGAAAATTTTATTTTTAGGGTAAAAGTCTACTCTCTTTTGCCTAGGCTGCCAGTGATTAAGTGTTCAATTAAACCACTCTCTTAATGAGCTCCGATTATAAATAGCGCTGTGGACTCATCAGTTACACTCATTGCCAAAAGATTTTTCAACTTTTTTGCAGCTAAGAAGGCAGTATGGTGGGGAAATAAAATCATTGAGGCATTAGCAAGTGTGGTCCAGGTGTCACAGCCTCGAAAGTGGGAAAGGCAGCCAGTGGAGATGAGAGAATAATTTGTAACAAATAATGTATCTGATTAATTTCATCTCCTTTTATGGTTTCAAGTAATTCACAATCATCTCAAAACTACGCATAAATCAAAATGGTCCTGAATGACTTCTGTGAATATTTTGTACTCTGTAGTTAGTCCAAGAACAGTTCAATATGGACACTCAAGTTTCGTGCTTTGATTGGACACATCAGTCACATGGTATGACTGTTTTCCGATTAAATGAGCATAAGTTTCGTCTCAAGCTGAGATTCTTATCATTCAGAATCTTCACTTAAAATGTGCTGTTTTCAGATGAGTTCCAGTCAGTGAACTGATCTGTGAGGATATTCATGGTGGGCGAATGCAAAAGGACACAAACACAAATGAAATAAAAATGATTAACAATTTGAGCAGCTATTTACAGACATTTTAGTGCAGCCATTGCCCAACTCTGGCTTTACTATTTTGCAGACCACTGTGCTGCAAAATGTTAACAGTGAGTTATGCCACATTGCAAAGCAATTTACACTGCAAAATGTATTATGCATGAAGTTTGCTTTTTTCCTAGAGATCGGGCCTTTTTACACATGCTTTTGTGGCTTCTGTTGATTTTTGCAAAGCTTGATTTTTTGTAAGTGTTCCACTTTGTAGGCCCATGGGGGCTAAAAGTCTTCAACCCTCTTCCTGATCCAAACAGGGAGGAGGAGGGCAGAATTGCAGGACAGCTAGGAAGCAAAACAAACCAGAACTGTGTGGGTAGGTGCTGTTTTTAGGCTTGCCAATTCTGAGTCTTTGAGATACGACAACAAAATTCTGAGATGTAACAGACGGTGTCTTCGATAGCACTGTGGTTTCAAAATTCCTTCTGTAAATGGCAAATTGTCCTTTTCTACAGAGATTAGTTCTTTACCACTATATGGCAATGCACAGTCCTAGAAACTCCCCAGCCAGTATAGCAAATTCTTAAGCCTCATATTTTTAAGTGCCTTAAAACATCCTTTTTGAACCTTCGGCAGCTGACCCAAGGCACGCCAACACTTTCCGAGCAGCGGGAAGCGTCAAGAAAGAAGAGTAAAAGGTCTTTCAGGAGAGCTGCGATTCCGGTTATGGGGACTTACTGATGAGGCTGGCACTAAAATCAATACTACATCCTTCCTGGCTCACCTTAATTGAGTGGTTCTGTGCAGAGCTAAGTGATGGGACTCCAGGAAGACATACAAAGAGCAGAGAGATGCAGCAGCTTCCACTCCCAGGAGTTTGAGACAGTCACAGACCTGTCACGGATCGCACAGCTGGCATTGCTAAACAATTAGGCTTTCATTTGGGAAATGGGGCTTTCCCTTCAAGGGTGATTTAGCCATTTCTGTGCCGATTTGTTCTCTTTTGCTGTGGAGAGGACGCTATCAGCGTGCAGGAGTCTGTTCTGATGGTGATGGGCGTGGATGTCTGCAAGTAGCACAAAGGACGCATTCCTGAAGCTCTGGCTTTTGGATGAAGCTGAGCTAGCCCCTAACCACCACAAATCAAAAGGCCAGGAAAAAAGCTGGAAATGAAGGTCTTTAAAATACCCTGGTGCATCTTTTTTTCCTGAGTGACAACAGGGGCTGGTAGTAACTATCTTCCCCAGCTTATGGCTGTAGAGTCCCAGCGTGTTTACAGAAGTGCAACCATCAAATGACAGCAGCCCAAGAGAAAGACCTGCATCCGCAAGAAATGGTCCGCGGGTATCCCTGTTGTATCCACGGATGCGGATACAAGGTGGATATCCGTGGATTTGCAGGGCTCTACGTATAAGCCTGTGATTTCCTTGCTGCATCGTTTGGCCTCCCTATCCCACCCTCCCTTTGTTCCACCTTGGGCCAGGGCCTGAGCCTTTCTAGGTGTCAGGAATCAGGGCCTGCAGCAGACTCAGTCTCGGGGCAATCTAACGTGTGCAGGTGGCCTGAAATAGGCTCTGACTCTGCTTCTCACCCTGCTGCTGGCTTGCTTCAGTCCAGGTAACCCGGCGGTGATACCTAGCTACCTATTCCTGCTCCAACCTCTAGGCATGACTGCTCACGTCCTGGGTCATTGAAACTAGGTCTGCTGTGAAGCTCCTTGCACGTATTTTGGATGCTATAAAATATTAAGTTATGACAGTGCTGGCTGATTTGATTTTCCTCCATGCTCCAAATCATAGGGTTGGCCACCTTTTCTGAGACTCTCAGACAATCATTTGTGTTCAGAGATCTGGGTCTGTTTCCATGATTTTGAAACGCTGGGTATTGTTTCATTCAAGGTACTGGAAACCAGCAGTTCAGGTGACCAGGCTACTGGTTAGTCAGAGAAGTGGCGTGTCGGTAGGTGGTGCTGTAAGTTCTAAACAAGAACGAAGTTTCGTCTTGAGCTGCAGATGCGTGAGACGCAGTCTTGGCAGATTTGGGCCAGATTAAGTAACTGACCAAAAGCTTGGCTGTTTATCCAGGACTTTTATGGAGTTACCTGAACTGCTTGTTCAAGAATTTGGGCTGGAAAAATCATTCAGCTAAGGGCTAATATTAGATCATCATTATGTCTTGGGTTTAGGCCGTCACGAGACCTTGGTGGGTGATATTTCCATTGCAAAGCAGTTCAGAGCTGCATGGTGAAATCACAGTGAACAACCAAGCAAGGGACTGGTCAAACTTTCACGAAACTCAGTAAAAGGTGTGCACTTTCATTTGGTTTCAGTTTTGGATAACAGTTAGTTATTATTCATGCTATGGTAGCGCTGAATGGCCTCAGACAGGCTGGCCCCTGTCATACTGGGTACTGTCCGGACATGCTAACACTAGTCTCTTCCCCAAGCAGGTTGGAGTCAAAAAGTCAAGACAACAGGTTGGAGGACAAAACAAGAAGTCATCAGGGGGATGGAGATTGCAACAACAACAGCAGCCACATGTTTGAGCAGAGATTGGTGGGGTACAAGTGGAAAGTGTAGTTAAACCGAACAGTAGCAGGAGCCACATTTCATTGCCAGGACCTTTGGGATTTATTTGAAGATTCATTGCCTTTGGTGTTGCTTTTGTTTCTCCTCTGACCTGCAATCTGAAGTGTTTTCTGCTGTGAGGACACTGAACTAACCCATGGTGGATATTCAACGAGCTACCTCCCCCTCAGCCAAAATGGGGTCCCAGGGGTACCATGGCTGGAACATGTCTGGACATTAAATAAAAACCAAAAGTCACATGAAAAGGTGAACCAGTTAGATGCAGTGGCTTTAAAACCAAACCCTGAGCAACACCAGCTTAATGGGCGGTGACAGCTCTCAATCCTGCTTGGTTTCGGCTCTCAGAGGATGCAGAGGTCAAAGGCAAAGCTAGGCATATTTTTTCCCATACTTGCATCCCCGTCCTTCGAGATACTTCAACCCTCCTGAGAGAACAGCAGACAAGAAACAGCGCTGGGAAGGTCAGTTCCCACAGTCTCTGTTGTGAGATGACTGGATCCACCATGGTCTGCAGTGTTCAGACTGTGGCAGGACGGCATCTGTGCCCGGGGAGAGCATGAGCTACTCTTCCTGCACTGAGAGAAACAACAAAAAAGGAAAGAGGCTGAAGGGGCAGCACACAGTCTAGGGTTCTCCCTAGCAGCATCCTTGTTAGTGGGGGTGTCTGCGGTGCCATGCACGGGCATTATCCATACCCCTAGTTTATATACTTTCTCACCAAGCAATCAAACCTGGAGTCAAGATGCCAGAGGTTTGCTCTTGGTTGTGCTACTGATTCCTGATGGGACGTGGGGGGGAAGTCACTTCCAGGCAGGGCTGGATTAAGGTGGGAGCTAGAACGGTTGCAGCTCTGGGCCCTGGCCTAAAGGGGAGCCCATGTTATCCCCCCCAAAATCCAGCCCTGGCTCACTTCTGCTGTCCCGTCCAGCCCACCTCTGGCCTTCCTGCCCAGTCCCCAGTCCGGGTGGGTGGTTGGCTCCAGACCAGCCAGCCCAGGGCAGGAGCTCCGCAACCATGGCCTCTGGCCCATGGCCCCTCCAGAGCCCCCCCCCCTCAGAAGTGTGGGCCAGTAGGCTCCCCGAAAAGTGCCGGCTGCAGTGCTCCCCCCGCAGCCTTGCAGCACTGCAGCCCCGACCCCATTTCCCCGCACTGGCGGGGCTGAGTGCCCCACCCCTCAGGCACGAGGCCACCACAATGGGGGGGCCCCCACTGGGGCCTTGATTCAGGCTTGTTTTCAGTCACCTTTGTGCCTCAGTTTCTCCATCTATAAAATAATAATATGGATCTATCTGCTTCAAGTGTCTATGTGGGGGCATGAGTGCCTCAGTTTCCCCATCTATAAAATAATAATAACCTACCTGCTTCAAGTGACTGTGTTTGGAGCGACGCGTGCACGGATACGCTTGGTCCATTGTTCGTAAAGTGATAGGAGATCCTTGGAGAGACATGCACATAGGCCTTGATAAATAAAGTAGCCATGAATGGTTTTCATTCTTTGGGATTAAAGAGGTTATATTGGGAGTTCACATTGTTGCAATTATTGGCTGTTTTTGAGTCTCACCCCTTGACTGGAGAAGGAGCACGTGGAAGGGAAGACAAGTTCTGCACCGTGTCCCACGTCTCCCAGTCTGGGAAAATGGGACAGATTTAAAGGAGGTTAAAAGAAAGACACTGGACATGCTACACACAGAACGTCAGGGAAGTTTTCAAACTCAAGCTTACTCCATCTGCAGACACATCTGCTGCCAACAGCTGTTATTTCCCCCATGCAAGAACAGCATCGCCCACTCTGTTCTCAACTCCTCCCATAAACCTCATGCAGGCGCTCTGCTGAGGTCGCTTGCATATGTCAATAAAAGGACCACACCAAGCACTTGGATTTTCTTTGCCAAACCAGCCTGGAGCGATGCTGGTTCAAGCTGAGGGCTGCTTCCTGCATGTTGCACCTTAGAAGGGTCTGATCTAGCTCAGGCATGCTGGTGGAGCAATGGTACATCCTGCAGGTGGAAGGATTTGGGCCAAATTCTGTCAGAGGACCCTCTCTTGGACATTTCCTCCTATCTGTCCCCTGCCAGTAAAGTTGGGGTGTGTGTGGGGGGAATCGGTCAAGATTTGCTCCTACGTGCTCCTTCCTTTCCAAGAACATCCAGAAGTGGGGTTTGGAACAGTTTGAGATTGTCCTTAACCAGAAAGAGACAGGTCACCCCTGAGAGGCTCCCAACCCTTTTTTGATTTCTGTCCTCTCATTTACCGCATGCTGAGGGTCTTGGACTCACCCAGACAAAAGGCACGTGGCCTGATTTTCATAGATGCTGAACACTTGCAGCTCGAAAGAAGGGCAATGGCTTTGTGGATGCTGAACACGTGAAAATAAAGCCTTCCCCCAGTAGGCTGAACAGTCCGCTCTCCCATACTTTCACAGAATTCATTTCAGTGTCTCACATCTATCAGGACGTTTTTCATGACTCAAGTAATTAGCTAGAACAGCACAGGAAGTGGGGGAACGCAGCATATTCACACACTTGCAGATAAGATGGAGCTAGTCTGGCCACTGACCAGAAATTAGCCGTGCCTTCTGAAAAACAAAGCTACGGTGGGGGAGGAAGAATAGTCCACTGGTTAGACGCCAGACTTGGACTTGAGAGCACTTGGTATGTTATATGCTTTCTCTGTGGGACAAGTCACTTGGGAAAACTGAGGCACAGAGATGCTCTGTAGAATGGGGATAACATCAGTTCCCTCTCTTAATGGGGTATTGGGAAGATAAATGCAATAATGATTTTGAGGTCTTCTAAAACTATAGTCACTATAGGTTCCTAGGAGGCACAGCTACAACCCCATCAGAACCAAACCTGGGTTAGAACGACTTCTATCCTTGCAATCAAATGCACGCACTCTCTCTGCAGTTCTTTGGGCCATAGAAACCTACCTTGCAATGTGTTTTCAGATGTTTTGCTTTTCACTATTGGCAACATGCCTAAAAAGAGACCACCCCCCAGTCTCCTCTGCCTGGGACCAAGTGAAGCAATGGGTGCTGCATCTGTGGTGGCCAAGGCAGTGTTTGGAAAGGCATTTAGCTAGACCATTTCTAGCAAGCCGGATTGTCAACTAGCTCTGGCAGATGCTAAAGCCAATGAAACATGTAACTAAGCAATTTCATCCTTGTCAAGCTTTCCCACAGGCACTGGAGTTCAATTAAACACCTCTTCACTACTGGATTAAATACTCCTGTGTCAGAGGAGTTCAGCCTTGTCTTGTGAATTAAGTGCTCTGAAGCTGTTGGGCCATCTCAACAACACAGCTTTAAGAACAAGCAGCACGTTCCCACTCTGGGAACCAAGCTCTTCCTTTGCAGCTCAACATTTCCTGCCCAAGGGAAGTTAGAGCAGCTGATTCATGGAAATGGTGGGTGCCGGTGGTGAGCTGGTACCGGAGCATTTGGCTAATATCTGGTGCTGTGGGCATCTTAGATGCTGAGTACTTGCCAACAATGTTTTGGGGTATCTTGGGGCATATCGATGCTGGGAGCAGGCTTCTGAGCGTGGGCAGCCAGGTGCGCTAGTTTTGCTTGAGTTAGTGCAGTAAAACTAGCATTGGAGCTTGGGGTAGGACAGGTGGTGGCTTTGGCTAGGTGCCTGAGTCTGGTCTCTACTCAGGTAGCTACCCAGCTGTTTCCAGTGCACTGGACAGAGCAGAGCTAGCATGCATGAGTCCAGCCGACCTGGAAAGCAGAATCCCAACCACAGTGGGGACATACCCTGGGTGTGCCAGTAAACTACATAGAAAACAAGTAGGATTCACTATAGATTTAATCCTTTGGCTGGACAAAAGAGGCTGCACTTAATCCCTGCCCTCAACCCTATCTGAACCTCCATCCTCCAAGCCAAACATTCCCTGAGGTTCAAAAACCCATGGTTAATTTTTTTCACCAACTTTCTGTAGAAACTTTTTGCTTTCAGCTGCCTGGAAGTCAGATTTCCAGCTGCGTCACTCAGGGTATATCCACACAGGCTTCTTATTTCGAAACAACGGAGGTTGTTTCGAAATAAGTGGCATGTCCACATGATGTACCGTTATTTCGAAACAACGGGACCTGTTGTTTTGAAATAATGGCCGTTATTTTGAAACCGTTAAACCTCGCATCTAATTGAAATAGCTGTTGTTTCGAAATGGTTGTTCCGAAACAACGGTGTTCGGACATGTTGTTTCGAAACAACGCCATCGTTTCAAAACAACTGTTTCGAAACAACATGTCTGAACAGCCTTATTTTGAAATAACCATTTCAAAACAAGGGCTATTTCGAAAGCAGGCTTTCCCTTAATTCGAATTAACAAAATGTTAATTCGAATTAACTTATTTCAAAATAAGGATTTTATTTTGAAATAACTCATTTCGAAATGGGTTATTTTGAAACGATGTATGTGTGGACATAGCAGAGACATCTGCTCAGTGAGAAGAGAGCTAAGTTGCTGTGAATAACCTCAGACTGGATCTAGTTTGTGTCTTGGCCTGGTTTTAGAATTGATTTAGCTGAATTGGTTAAAATTATTTCTCCAGTGTGGACTAGCTGGAAGTGATCCAAACAGGGATGCAATGAAAAGGGGGAAAAAAAAGGAGACCTGCTTAAAACAATGCAGAATATTAGTCCCTTTCACATCCTGTTTTGTAGAGTTTGATCTGATTCTTCATTACATGCATGAAGGTATGTATAAAATATCAACTCCTAAGTTTTGGCCAGAAGGAACTTAATCATCCTTAGTGGACCAGTGATAGAATGGGATTGTCTGATCAGCTAACTAATTCAGTGTGTTTCATTCTTGGTTTTCTTTTTGCAGAAATAAACCACTCAGCTAGACTGACTGGTGAACTTTCACTGGTCATGAGGTTTCAGCTTAAACACACTCATAACAACCTTGAATACATGTAGGAAGGAGCCTGAACTTTTAGAAACCCATCATGCACTTACAGCTTGGTGGTTAAATGGCAAGATTTAGTTTTATTTCATTTACTTCTTTTCTCTTTATGAAAAAGCCTAATAAGAAATAACATTTTCCTTTCTGGGCCATGGTCTTATCAAGCCAGAAATCCCTGCTTTGAGTGGACTTCCATAACTGACACATACAACTCTTATTAAGAAGAAGTTTCAAACTGGAAAAACCGCTCCGCAAGTTGAGAGTTAGCAAAGGTCAAGGCTATCACTTACCTTTGCTGTTTTTCCTCCATCCATCTTCCCCTGGTTTTGGATGTGTCCTTCATGCCTCCACAACATTACACTTCTTTGGTATCTCCTGTGACTTCATTTTCTCTTTCCTCTAGTGTTGCTCTAGCTGTTA
Source organism: Podocnemis expansa (assembly GCA_007922195.1). Lineage (NCBI taxonomy): Eukaryota > Metazoa > Chordata > Testudines > Podocnemididae > Podocnemis > Podocnemis expansa. Next base: position 196,472 of record ML682107.1, read on the forward strand.
ATGCACACTGACCAGCATTACTAATGGAAAAAATATTTTGGGAAAGGAGTGGGGAGGTTGTAGGGCTTTTTTGTCAGCTCTGTTTCAGGTGATCTCTGCAATTTCAAAATAGCTTGGCCCGGTCCTGTTCTCAGTGTTTTTACCTTTTTCTTCCAGGCATAATGTGCTCTCAAGTGTTTGTTCATGTCTGTCAGGGTGATGCTATATAACAAGGGTAGCCAAACTTACAGAACTCAAGAGCCACACAAGTTGATTATTAAACCTTCAAGAGCCGCACTGAGGCATATAGCCGTATCCTATTTCCTACTAAATTGATTTGCTGACATCGTTCAGTGAGCCACACTTTTCATTCAAGAGCCACATGCGGCTCCCGAGCCACAGTTTGGCCACGCCTGCTATATAACATGAGCCATAGTTGGTGTTTACAGCTCCCTCCATCTGCCTCAAAGCCTACAAAATTTGTTAACATAACTGCAGTGGAGACAAACTCACCAAACCGAGGAAGTGAAATTTCAGACACACCGAGCTGCTCTCTACCATAGAGTGTGGTTCAGTGGACAGAGCAGGCCAGTGGGAAGCAGGACTTCTGGTTTCTCATCTCAGGTCCGCTAGAGATGTGGGGTGGCTGTGATAAGTGACTCAGATGTATTTTTTTCATATGTGCCCATTAACGTTGGGAGGCCAAAACTTGATAGACCAAGGGACTGATTTTCTGCTGTCTGCAGAATCTCAATTTCCCATGAGAACAACCAGAGCGCCTGATGCTCAGCAACTGATGACAAGTCAGGCCAGTGGTGTCTCAAGCTGGGCTGCCCGAAAGGGAGGCACGTAAACTGAGTAATCACTTTTGAAAACATAGGGCTTAGCTGCCCTGTGCCTCAGTTTCCCTGGCTTTAACTGAGGTATAATGACACCACATTCACCCACTGAGGCAAGTGTGTAGAAAGGGTCAAGGGTGTTAAAGGCACCCTATCAAGGCCTCCAATACCCAAAAGCGATGGCTTCCCGCTGAACTTTTTGGCCATTTTTAACAGTATCTCTCAGCGGGCAGACACTGGCCTTTCATTCTGTGTTTGCACAAGCATCATTACAATACAAATATAATAATATAAATATATCAGTTATTTATAATTTAGGGCTTCTTAACCTATGGATCGCAATCCAAAAATGGGTCACCATGCCATTTAGGGTTGGGCGCCACGCTCCTCTTTAATAAATTGAAAAAGGAAATATATTATTAATTATTAATTTAAGTAATAATAATTAATAATGATATAATTATTAATTGAACCATAGGCCACAAAGTTGACTCCCAAACTTAATCTGCGTCCTGGCCAAAAAAGGTTAAGAACCCCCATTATAACTAATTAAAAAAATAGCAATAAATGCCTCATCCATAGCTGATAGACACTGGCCTGGTTTGTCTCAGTCTTGGCAACACATTTGCAAGGCCCGTCGATAACGTTCTTTGGGTCAACGTTGCCCCCCCCCCTTTTGAATTACTCAAGTCATGGAATTAACTCATTTGAGAGAAAAAAGGAGAGCTTGCCTCACTGACGAGGAACAGAGCTGTTAAAAACAGTGGATGTGTTAAAAGGCCACATTTCCAAGAGGCACCTGCCAACTGTTCAAAACCCAGCAGCATCCTCAGAGGATGCATAACAGTGGAACTGGGGAACTCACTGCTAGAAATTGAGTCTTCACACTACAGACATAAACCCCTTTCCCCAGGGACCTTAACTCTGCCCCTGGCAGAGCTGGGCAGCTTGTCCCTCGCTGCTCCCTTGCTCGCTGGCTGGATTTTCAATGCAGGAAGATGCCAGGGGGAAACTGAAGCCAAGCAATGGCCGCACTCTCCTCTCCGCCCCATGCCCATACTTCCTGGCTGATTCTTTCCCTTCTTACCTGGAGAGGCAGCACCCACTTCACTGATGGGCTCCTGCTTCCGCCCCTCCTACAGTGGGTGTGCCCCGCTGCAGCCACAAGATTCAAGATTAAGTCTAGTTTCTGTACCACTGCCTCAGACGGAAGTGTAGACGTACCCTCTGATGGAGCAGCAGCTCCATCGGGGCAGCTCGGCTGCCTTCCCGGCTCCCCTTGCTCTTCAAGCCTCCGGCCTGGCCTCTGTCTACGCTGATGAGGCTAATTGTCCGAGGAAAGTTTTCAGCTATGTGTGAACTTTGCCAGAAATGGCTATAAAAATCTGTGCATGCCTCTTATACTCCCCACATCTGTCAGCCTTCCTAAATTCCAGTTTCCCATCACCCTCCATGGTCCCCTTTCTTTTCTCCTCCTCCCGCCACCTCTGTCAGATTCCCTTCCTGCCCACCCCAGCCTCAGCCGCAGCAGTTCCTCGGTCTGCTGCACCGTGACAGAATCTGGCCCTGTATCGTTAACTTTAGTATGCGGCACTCCCACAGCGGTCATGTCAGACCTGGAGCAGTGCGGAGAGCTGCGTCACTTGCCTCGTTTTACAAGCAAACGTCTCAGTCTTCTAATGATACAGAGCTGTAATTACACCTCCCCAGAAAACACAAGGGGGAGATATTCTTTCCTCACACTTGCTTTCGGGGGGGGGTGTTCTCTTTTACAACAAAGCCCAATGCTTACAGCCAAATGCTGTAACACACAGCGCTGCAGAGAGTAAAAAACTGAGCCACACCGGGATGTGACGTTTGCCCTAAAGCCGAATTCACTTCAAAACAGTTTTCTTTTTACTTTTCCAGCCTGTTGGTTAATTTGCAATAAAGGGAGTTTGCCACTGTCCCCAAAGTGCTATGAATAATTACTTTTACGGTGCATTTTCTGGAATTCCTCGCCTTCCCACTGAGATGGAATCGTTATTTACACTGAGCCTAAATGATTTTTAATTGCACAACGCAGGTGCTTGAAGGCAGCCTGCGTCTAACAATGGCATGGTGGCGCCTGAACATACGGAATGGCTCCTCCTGCTAGGTAAGGGCTTTGGGCATCGGGTCAGCATCGTTATAGATGTGTACCGCTTGGAAGTGGTTTAGAAATACTTGCTGCCGGTGACAGCTAGGGAAGAGGCAATTTGGATGCATGTCCTGCAAACCTGACTCACGTAGGTAGACCCCAGCTAGCAGTCCTTTGCAAACAGTCCATCTTCCCAGCCATAAGAAAACATGACAGGTTCCCACTTGGTGCAGAAGAGATGGAGGCAGCTGCCAATTGCAAAAACGGGCACTTTAGAGCTCCAGCTGCCAAATTGAAAGGGTCAGTAGAAGAAAGGCACGTTCTGAAAACCGTTTCTATTATAGAACAAGCATGCCCTAGTGCTGTGGCTCCCAAACAATGCATCGCGACCTCAACTGGGGGTCACGCCATTAAAAGATGGGGTCCCCGGTGACTCCTACTGTGTGGAGGATGCAAGTCTGCACAGCACAGCACGACCTGCACGTAGGTTGTGTGCAAGGTCACGAGACACAGATGATGCCATTTTACTCTTCCAAATGGCATCTGTCATGCGGTCTGAGGTCCTGGTGTAGGAAACGGTTCATTCCAATTGGGTTGTGCTGTTAAAAATTTGGGAACTGGAGAGATGGGGCCAGGACACAAGAAGGGAAGCAGTTTTGTCTTCAGTCGCTACCGTCCCACAATCATTTTTGATAAGGGGGCCCTACTGGGCTACACGCTAGTGAGGGCGGCAGGATCAGCACACATTTGGATTTGGCAAAACAGCTAAATCTCACCATGTAGGAGAAAGCCAAGCCACACTTCCAGTTTATACAGTTTAATACATGTGAAACAAGATACATTTTTTTCTGAGTAATGAATGCATAAATAACAAAAGATATACGTGAATGCATAAATATGAGGCGGCATGGAACGGAACAAACAAACAAACAAACAAAATAGAGAATTATTTTGCTGCTGCTAAGCGCTCAATTTCATGCCGCACCTACGCATGTTGGTGGTGGCGTAGTTTATTGTTTTCATTAAGCAACAGTCGTCCATGGGCAGAGCCGTCACATGGAGAAAGGAGTTGGGATGGAGAATGGGGGAGGAAAGGATATTAAAAAATAAAAAATAAAAATACGATTGGGGTGTTAATAAATGACTAATTCTGCTAGTGGTTTTATGTTGATCTTATTCTGCTAAAGAAAAGAGGCTTTACCACACAGATTAAAAATGCTATTGATCCCGTGTGCCGCTGTGCGTGTGATGGTGTGTGTGTGTGTGTGTGTGTGTGTGTGTGCAGGGAAAAGGAACACACAGAGTGCAAATGATGAAATTGCTGATCTCGCCTTCTTTTCAAAGGCAGTATGCTATGAAGAAAAGAAATCATTAGCTTAAATGCTTACAAAGAACATCATCTAAGACGACTCTTTAAACCTTTACACATCGTATCAATAATTTACTTTGACTGCAGTAAACAAAATACATTTCTTAAATAATTTACTATTTGTTTTCTTTTCTCCTTTCTCTCTCTGTAAAGTTCTTTTTTTCCTTTTCTTTTTTAAACTCAAGAAGCTTTGCTTGTGCACATTAGTTCAGATTATTGCAACGTTTAACCTGAATTCAGTAAAAGGGAAAAAAATAAAATAAAAAGGACAGATTGTACAGACAAGAATGAATAACTTAGTATTGCACTGGCTACAATTCAGTAGTGATTTGGTTATTTCTTTTCCTCTAGAGAGGACATCCTCTAACTTAATGTACCAAAATGAAATAAATGAAAAGAAAGAGAGACTCCAAAAAAGCATCAGCTGTGAGTAGAAGCCAGTAGGGTGATTGTGGAGGTGGAACAGAGGAAAGAGAGAAAAGAAGAATGAAAGCAAAGAAATAAGAGAAAAGCTGGGGTTGAGGGCAGCCTTAATAATAACTTCCACATAAAACCCAAGAAAACGTCTCCCATTTGGGGAGCTGGATGTAATGAAAAACCAGTATCACTTCTCTATAAAAATATGTGCATTATGAAGAGAGAGTTTTTTGTGAGTTTTTTTGTGTTTTTTTTTGTAGCTTTTGTATCTCACAAATACATTATTTCTATTTATACAACTGCCGATAGACAGCCAATGTACAGCTCCCGTCTCCTGGGCACTTCCGCTTACTGTGGCGTCTCCGCACAATAAATGGTGCCGGTTTAAAAGTCGAGAACGTTTAAAAAAAAAACAAAACAAAACACCGCCCGAACCCAAATCAATGTGATTGAGGCCACTTGGGAACAAAAAGCAACTCCATCTTCCCTTTAGAAAAGAAACACGTTTGCATATCCCCCGCCCCGGCCCTGAACCTTGTCACTGTTTCCTTATTACTTTTTGCAAACCCATCTCCTGACAGCACTTAGGAACAAGTGACTGGGGAAAAATCGGCCATGAAGATGTGGCTTTGCAGTCCTTTCTGCATGGGGGTGCTGTGTCAAAACCATATAGGTGTCAAGCCCTTAAGACTCCCCTTCCCCACCCTCACAAAGCTATACTGGTTCGTCTAGATCTTCCTCTGTTGCAACAGTCACAGGGACCAGTCCGTGCCTCTTTAAGGGGTGCTTAGTAATGCCTAGAAACTCTTTGTTTGTCTCAGGATTGTTGCACTGAGTTTTTAGGTGATCCAACCTTTTCAATTCCAGCACCGTGGCATCGAGCCGAGAATCCACGGAGACCGCGGGGGCGGGCGTGGACTGACTGCTGTCCAAAAGGAGATCCGAGGAGCTGGGGTCAGACTGCTCGAAGGAGAAGTTTGGGATTGTCAGGTGTTCCCCTCGGCACGAGGGCTGGACCCGCCGTTCTGCTTTAGAGGCCTGCTCCCCAGGTTGATTGTCAGCCAGGTCCAAGGAGTCCCTGTACGCGGTGGATTCGCACGATGGTGTCCTTCTCCTCAGCATGCTGTATTCAGAGGCTTTGGTACGTGAGGCTGCGCTGCTTTCATCCTCCATGGGAGGATCTATAGAAATGCAAGGGGGGCTCATCTTCTTCTTCCTCCGAGCCCCATGGATATACTCCAACTCCGACTGAATGTGGATGGGAGACCTTTGCTTCCCCTCCACAGGCTGTTCAGAGCTACAGTCTCCATCATCGATAGATGGGCAGATCTCAATGGAGTGCCTTCTTTGGTTATCTGCCCAGCTGGGCTTGTCCAGGAACCCTTTAGTATCAACACTGTAAAACTTCTTCAAGTCTTTCTCTTTGCCGTGGCTCCCGGCCAGGCTGGTTGTGCTGCAGTTTTTGAGGGCGACTGGAGATGAAGATGGGGAGATGAAAAGAGAGGCTGAGTGACTCCTGATTTCCAATTGCTCTTGCCAGTCTTTCGCCGAGCAGTTTATGTGGCTGACCTCTTCGTCAGCCAGGTCTGAGGATTCAAAGAGGGCGTTCTCGGGGCTGGCTGGGTTGCTGTTCTGGCTGGAAGGCCTGCTTGGAATACTGTGCTGGCTGTAAGTGTGCTTGCGGGTATGAACGCTCGAGCGTCTGTGGTGTGAGGACGGCACGGGGGAATGCGGAGGAGTCCCAGGCAGGGAGAGTGGGGTGGGACGGAGCAAAGCAGGGCCCAAGCTGCTCTGGGACTGCTTCTTCGGTGGCAGGCTTTCGCTGGACTCGACTTGCAGACTGTCCTTGGAATCGGCATTCTGCCCATCGATGGAATCCGTGCGAACGGCCTCCTGCATTGCAAGCAGAGACAGATGGGGCAAGAGCACAGTGATCTCTCAGAGACGCTAACGAGACATGCTTTTAGTGGTGGATGTGGGCCGTGACAGGCCCAACCTATACCCAGCGTGTGTCAGGGCTGGTGACATCACTGCAGTACGGGTTCATTTGGTATAAGTAGTAATTGTACCAACAGACAGGGTATGTCTCAAGTTTATGATCAGCCTCGCCTGCATCTTCCCAGGCCTCTAATCTTCCCAGTACGTCCGAACCTTCCTGTTTTATCTGTAAATCAGCACAAAGTGCTGAACCAATGCACGCTAGCTAGATTACCCATTTCTAGGGCTACCAACTCTCATGCTACAGGGCACCCGAGCCATTTGGGCGTCAGGAAGGAATCCTTCCTCAGAGGATAGTATTGTGTTTTTTTGGCACATTAGGAAAGTTACACATCTTTGTTTGAAGCATGTGCACTTGACTGCCTGTCAGAGTTAAGATACCCGATTACGTGGAACATCGGTCTCTGATCTGATAGAAATAATAATACATCTTCATACAACAGGCAGTTAACCTGCGGAACTCATTGCCGGGGATGTTGTGATGGCCACAAGAATAAATGGGTTCAAAAAAGAACTAGTTGAGTTCACAGAGGATGGGTCCATCAGTGGCCATTAGCCAAGAAGATCAGGGATGCTACCCCATGCTCTGTGTGTCCCTTAATCCTCCAAATGCCAGAAGCCAGGGTTAGATGACAGAGGACAGATCACTGGACATTTGTCACAGTACAAGGACAATCTGGCACTGTCTACTGTTGGAAGACAGGATATTGGTCAATGGTCTGAGCCAGTCTGGCAGTTCTTATAGTCTTATACAGGATGAGTGACACATTAGCAAATGCTGAAAGACAATGCCTTGATTCCTACAATCCCAATTATTTGTAAATCAAGCCCATTATGGTTCTTGGTTGAAAACAGTTGAGTGACTTTATGGCATCCAAGTGTATTCAGGAATAAAGGACTGCAGTTAGACACATTACGAAGTTGGATTTTCTCCCACAAAAGCTCATGCAATAAATAAATTCATTAGTCTTTAAAAGCGCCACAGGCCCCTTGTTTGTTTGGCTCTAAACCTGTCACTGCAGGTGCTACACTCAGTGCGTGGGCCATAAGGACACACCTTCAGCTGGAGCTATGAGCCTGCATCCGAGACCAGGCGGTGGCCCAACAAACAGCCTCCATCTTTCTTTTTTGGCTAATGGGGAGTTAACAGAAACTTTGCACATTTTTCAAATGCACATTCACGATGGACTCAGCCATTACCGATCTGAAACTGGAATCTGTCTGTGTGTAGTGAATCTGTCAGTGGTTTGAAAGACCTGGGTGCTGAGACTGGAAATTGATTTGAAAAGGACAAAATAATAAAGGCATCCCAACTGTCAGGAACAGTGGGCAGGAAATATTGTGTTTCAATAGCTACTCTGTGCCACTCTGGTCTGCTCACAGAAAACTCCATTTGTTCTTGTTTTATAACATGCTCACTCAGACAAGAGAAAGCACTGATGAAGGGGAGGGAGGAAAACGGAAGGAGAGAAAAATCTCATGGCTTCCTACCTGCCTGTACAGCAGCCTATTAAAACTGGGAGAGAGCGATGTGGATTGTGGAGGAGGGATCTTCTGTGGATCATGGTGAGAAGATGCAGCCGTCACCTGAAATGACTCCCTTGGGACTCTCAGAGAGGAGCATGTTCCCACGGGCTGGGACCGGATGGAGGTGATGGACCCTACAAAAGGAGAGAGAACACTAGCCATGGCTGTTGGACAAGGGATGTAACATGAGCATTCGTGTCAGCTTTCACAGCCAAGTCTGGCTCCGAAGATTTCGGGGAAATGAAACACACATTAATTCACTGACAAGCTTGAGGGGCAAACTCAGGAATGGAACCTAGGCGTTCTGACTCCCCTTCTCTAACCACTAGTTGTCTAGAGCAATTGGACAAAATGTGGATAAATGCTTCTCATGGGTGGGCCTGTGAAACGTGACTGCTGATTGTTTATTATTTGTATTACTGGAGCACGCCGAAGCCCCAAAGATGAAGCAGCATCCAGCACGCTAGGTGACGTACAGACACACAGAACAAAAAAGACAATCGCTGTGCCCAGGGGATTCCAATTTAAAGGGATATTGGTTTTCCAATTATAACTGTCTCATATGCACTGCTCTCTATTGGATACTGCTCCGTTGGTGCATCCGAGGCCCAAAAATGATAACCTAGATTCTCCTTTATTCCATATGCTGTGGGGCACTGAGCAAACTTTGGGAGGGCAGGTGAGACTGGATTTGAAGCTGCCTAACCACACCCTCCCCCCGTGGCTCTGGTAGGAAGTGGCCTAGTTTCAGAAGCTGAATCTGACAGGGACGAGTGGTTTGATCTGTACGTCAGGATGCCTGGGTTCTCTTGGACTGCCAACGACTGGCTTTCAGCCTCTTAACCATCTGTAAATTGAAGACAACACCTCTGCCGCCGCTTAAATGCTCCAAGGGGGGGCTTAATTCATGCTCCCATCCAGCAGCTAGTGGAGTCAAGGAGAGTTTTGCCATTGACTTTAGACCCAATGGGAGTAAAGAGTAGAGATCCTCAGCCCATTGTTGTAGAAGCTCAAAACATTAACCATCATTACTGCCACTGATGCATGACACCCCGCTCAGCTGATCCTGGCCTTGTTTAAACAATTCACTGTCATTGCAGAGGATTCAGGTCTTGGTGCACCCTGGTTCCTCCTGTTCTCCACCCGTGACACACAACAAGTTTGTCTCATGAGGGCAGCAGCATGATCTAATTTTGGTGGTGGGCTTGGTGTTCTCTGTGATACGAAGGATGTCAAACCAGATGATCTGACAGGGAATTAAACAGCATGGAGATGCTGAGTCCCTGCTCTGTAACTCTCGATAATGCAGACAGACATTCTGTCCGTCTGCACCTAGCAAACAGGCCCTTTGAAAAGTGACCCCCTAATCTCATGGAACAACCATGAGTCATTAGCTTGCCACTCAGTTACTGGTTCTTGGCTCCTTCCGCAAAGCAACATCCCTTCTCCAACGTCTGCTCCTTTATTGGAGTTTCATGCTCTGTTTTAAAGATCTCTTGCTTTTTGGCAGCGGGATTTACTGTTTCTCACTAGCAAATGCTCCCTCGTCTGTTTTTACATGGCTTCTCCATGTAAAAACCCAGCGATGCATCACACCAAGAGATCTCACCTACAGGTCAGTGAATTTGGATTGGCAACAAGACCTCTTTAGACTGTCTGCAGTTGCCTTTCAGCTAGCAGTCAGTGATGAGAAAAATATGCTTTTTGATCACTTGGGGGGGGCTTTTCTAGACTATGCCTGGAAGATTTTAGTGAATTATATCCACACTTGGAAGAACCAGGCACAGCTCTGCTTATGTTCCTCGGTTCTGGAACATGGCAGCCTTTTCGATTACAAAAACAACAAGGAGTTGTGGCACTTTAAGACTAACAGATTTATTTTTTGCATGAGCTTTCGTGGGAGAAGATCCCACTTCCTCAGATGCTTCGAAGATGGGTGAACTTACAGAAAGGCCTTTAAGCATCTGAGGAAGTGGGATCTTCTCCCATGAAAGCTCATGCAAAAAATAAATCTGTTAGTCTTAAAGTGCCACACAACTCCTTGTTGTTTTTTTTACTGGACTAGACTAACACGGCTATCCCTTTGGAAATTTTCCATTACAGTCCACAGCCCCTCCCCAGCTCTGGTACTTAGTCCTGATCTGTACCTACCCCTGGCTACCCCAGTTCTGGGCTCCCACCAAGACCTGCCAATGGTTTGTACTTGTTAATCTACTTGTCTTGTGTAGGGACCATAAATACCCACTCAGGATGCACTGTGGTTGCACTCACACCTTTGCAAAAGGAAGGCTGACATCTGACGGCTTAGGGAAGCATTAGGGTTGGGCTGCTGTTGCTGGTGGGAAAATCCAATAAAGGTAGTGACAATTTCACAGTTCTCCTCCCTCCTCAAGTCTTTTGTGGGAATTTCCTTCCGATGGAAATTTGCCCAACTCACTCTTGCAGAGGAAGAGAAGAAAGCCCTAAATTGCAGTATTCTGGAAAGTTGAATAGAACCAAATCACTCAGTAGCTGTATGTTTTACATTTGCCTTTTTAATGAGTCAGGGAGCTGTTCTTGAGTGTAAAACAACATATGATTTGGGCATGTCCAGGCATTTCCCTTATCCAGTAACCAAACCGCTAGAAGACCAGCTTTTGCTGAGTCTGGTCTGAGAACCTGACTGCCTAAGGCCTCCCAAAAGCCCACAAAAATGCAGAAACAAATGCTAGACTCAATAGGTGGTGGGGGTGCAACTGGAGACTGACACATACAGCAGCACCGGATGAAGGTGACAGTAGAAGGATTCAATTACTGGAGAAGGAAAAATTTGTCCCTCCGTAAGGCATAGGGATATTTCTTGTGATTTGGGGAGTAACGTTGCTGGAAAAGATTACAAACTAGTGAATTAGATTTGCCCCCACACCACTTTTTCACTGGAGTCATTGTGTAATTCTTCCTCCTTTACATCAGCGTTGGAGCAGGGAGAGTCAGCCCCAGCCATTCAGCAGTGAAATCTAAGAACCATGCACTTTGCTTAGCAAAACCCTTGTACTTCCCTTCGCAAGGCAGGTGGAATAACAATAAATACAGAGCAGGGAACACTGAGTTGCATCCAGAGTTGTGGTGGTGGTGGTGGTTTTTTGTTTTTTTTTTTTAAACAAACAGAGAGTTACTTTACCCAAAGAAATTAGAACAGATCAGCTAGTCCTGGCCAGCCCCGCCAGGGTTTGTAATCCCACCACCCATCTGTCCAAGTTGTTCTTGCATTAAAACACTCTTGCATCAAAGGAAGCCAGTCTGGATAAATTTATGGGAGCCAAAAAGCAGTAATTCAAGATGCATATGTGTTTAGGGCAAAAGGCATTCTCTCTCACTCCCAATGCTTTTTTTTGGGACAGTATGCATTGGTACAGAGTACCAGCACCCTTCTTTCAACCGGCATCTTTTTTTTTTGTTTAAAACACACACGCACGCACGCTGCTCACTCCCATCTCCCTTTAAAAGCACCCTGCAGGGCAGAAATATCAGGGCAAAAAATGGCATCTTAGGGCAAAAATATCTGGATGTGGTTGTCTCAGTGTGTGGTCAGGGCCTCTGCTTGGCTTCCTATTCGGTGACCTTGGACTCTGCCCCACGACCAACTACTCATCACAGGGCTGTGCTATGGAGCTCAGTATTCACTGGGGTGGGGAATGTTTTCTAGCCACTTTGTTTATAATGAAAATCTTCCAGATGTGAACTAAATGTAACCTAGTAGAGTGAGTGCTTCTTGAGTCTACAGACAGTCTGAAACAAGAGTGCCGAGAGGCTGGAACTGCCCCATTCATTTCAATAACGCCTTGACTCTGAAAATGAACAACAGCAACACAAATGGCACCTGTGTTAACTATTTCACTGCTGATCATTTCAGAAGAGTCTTGCAGCTAATAAGATTTCCATGACACACAGACATATACCTTGCATCCTTTTTGGTACCCATTGATTTTCTATCTGGACCAGCCTGCTCCAGCAAATGCCAACAAGGCGCTTCTGCATTTAAATACAAAATTCTGCACCCTGAAAAGGCCAGAGGTAGCTTAAAATAAAGTGTATTTAGTTTTCGATGACCTTAAAAAGGATAAATTCTTTGCTGGCTGCATTATTTGGTGTCACATTGCACCACCACGTGAACTGGTTTTGACTCCTTGCATGGTTTGCCTGAGATCTCCCACCCCGTGCCTAGCAAACACAACCCAAGGAAGAACAAAGAGCACAGAGAATGGATCCCCTCCCGTGTACCTCTTTGTGATTTGCAGGGATACGTCTCCATCTCCACCTCATGGAGAGGGTATGGGGCTTTGGCGGGCATCACGGGACGAAACATGTAGCTGTCGTTGGGCAAGGAGTGCATCCTGGACACAGAGATTTTACGAACCGTTAGGAAGTTCTGAGGCTCCCTCTTTGCCCTCGGGCAGGCAGCGTCTTCCTGAAAATTAGCAAGAGAAGGAAAACTGAGTTATTCTGCAACCCGGCAGTGAGGCTGCAGCAATTTCCTTTCTGGGAGCCACCTTGGGAAATGGCACTAAGGCTTAAAACCGTGGGCAGATGTTCCTCTTGCTCTCTCAAAAAGCTTGATACTTCTGGTGACCATGGGTGAAAGAAAGCTCTAGTGGAAGAGGAGAGAGATGTTGCTCAGTACTGGCTCTATAGATAAGGAAATCACTCAGAATATGTTGGAAAAGATAACACAACAACAGTTAGGAAGCCGCCACCTTGACACTCATATGACGTCACAGGAAATGCAGCTCGCCACAGGAACACATGAGAAAGAGGCTTGCCAAGTGGACATGTTCGAATCTTTTATAGCGTGGTTAATTCAGCAATGACCTGGAAAATCTCCCGCAGTTCTCAGCAATTCCTTTGGTGACCACCTCACTTTTGTCTTAACCGACAGCCCAACGCAAGGTCCTGTCTTTTGACAGGTGGGTAGAATGGCTGCTCCCACTGAGAGACACGCTAACCCAGGCTAAGTGACAAGCAATGACAAGTCTTTTTAGAAGTTCATTCGGCATATCAATACGCTCGCCTGCCTGCTCCTATACGTACGCTAAGGCCTCAGTCTTATGCAATATGTATCTATAGGCTGTCCGTAAAACACAAGTTGAATCGCTGTGATTGTGCTACACATTACAGGTTCAGGACCTGATCTTGCCAATATGGGTTTATATAACAACAAGGGCATTTTGTCCTTACAGACCAACTTTTATCCAAGGTATTTGGAGGTCCGTCCTTGTCAGAGCACTCCCCTGAGGGAGGCACCGAGGGGCAAGTTTAGGTGACTTGCCCAGTGGCAGACGTGGGAATCGAACCTTGAAGTCTGGTCTCCCTGTTCCATGCTTCAACTGCTAGATGTTCCCTCACATATATTTAGTTATTCAAAAGATCACTGGTCACAGCGGTTTTCCTTTAACGTCAGCCTCCAAGTGGTTGACTGAAAACATTCTCCCTATTATGTATGTTACATTAATGTATTTTACTTCCCGGCTGTGGTGTTTCCAACCAGTTGTGCTGGAAAGTCTGGGCTCAAGACTTGAAGTTGGGCTGTCCACATGTTACTGAGGGTCTGGTTAAATTTCCATTTTCCAAGTTCCAGGCTCATGAATTTTTCTCCTCAAATTTCTAAGGAGAAATTCTTCAGATAAATTACTTCTGTGCTTTCACACTGTTGAACTTGGCTGAGAACACAGTGGATCAAGCAGAAATTATTTACAGGCAGATGGCATCAGGAACAAAATAGTGACTTGATCAACAGCTTGAGGGAACCCAGGCCTTCAGTTCTAATATATTAGTGCATCTGGTTTGTGCCAGTTTTTTCCAGAGCAGAATCGTTGCCGTTAAATATATGAACAAGGAGTCCGGTGGCACTTAAAGATGAACAAATTTATTTATTGCATGAGCTTTCATGGGAGAAAATCCTGACGAAGTGGGATTTTCTCCCATGAAAGCTCATGCAATAAATAAATTTGTTTGTCTTTAAGTGCCACAGGGCTCCTTATTTTACTGAATTGGACTAACCCGGCTGTCCCTTTGGAACTTGGTAAATATACAGTATGCAAACACCTGAGCTGCATACCATTAAGTCATTTTGGAAGAAAAGAGCTTGAAAGAAAGGAGTCATTTTATTTCACAGTCTTAAACAGTGGCTCATCAAGCGTTTTTCTGAGGGATGGTCACAATATTTTTAGAGAAGCGAGACTCATTTAAAATTTTTAAAAATTGACTGTGGGTTGTAAACAAGCCACTTCTTGACATAAAAGACTGCCATAACAGAGGTTATTGAACAGTTCGCATTCGGCACTGGGCCAATATGTGAGATTTTCAATGGGAAGAGAAGAGACCTCTTTATAACAAAGTTTTAAGTTGATGCACCTAAAGTTTATGGTGCCTCAGCCTCAGTGTAAAGCCAAGCTCAGAAAGGGTGACATATGAAGACACTGGAATATAAGTTCTTTTTGTCTTCATATTTGTTTCCGAAGTGGCTCGCCAATGCTGTGCTGCACCTGAAGTCAACGTGAGGCCCCTTCCCTGACATTAGTGGGCGTTAGGTCAGATTTTTGGTGCTGGATAGGGACTAGATTGAGGCTGAAATCCTGGCACCATTGAAGTTAATAGTAATAAAGTCAGCATTCCCCCCAAAAGCTTACTATCAGGGTACATCAAGACTGGGATTCGCAGCATGACTGCACTCAAGGAGGCAAATACACATTTGCTTTAATTTAAATAGCCCAGCAGGCCACTGCTCCAACTCTGCTCCAGGATGGTAATGGCCAAAAGTATTCACCATCCAGGAGCTGGTCAGTGACTTTTGAGAAATGAGACGATGGTTTCAGTCCAGTGCATATTTAGCAGGTCACTCTACCAAAGAGCCACTTTCCCTCCCCGCCGCATGTGGACAGTCTCCCCAGAGAAACCAAAGACTGAAAATACATGCAGGTCATGACACTCAGAGGTATCCCTTGGAATGAATCTGATCTGGTTTGTGGGCTACCTTGCACTGCTTCTGTGTCCATCCACCCGGCCCCCAGTACAACAGTATGTGAGTATCTCACACCCAAGGATAGATTTTATTGTCATCACATCCTGCGAAGTAAGGCTGTATCCTCCTCATTTTATAGATAGGGAACTGAAGATTAAAGATTGATTATGTGGGTCCCACTGGGACTCAGTAGCTGAGCCAGAAATTTAACCTGTGTTCTCTGCCCATTTAGATCATTCTTCCTACCCTTCAATTGCCCCTTACAGGCCTGTCAGCTTGTCGTTCTTTCCCACCCTAAAATGCCTCCATGTTTTCTAAACAAAAAGAACCAATCCCACAATTCGCTTTGCAGGACACAACGCTTATTGATTGAAGAAATGGACAGCGTTACCTTGTGAGCAAAGAAGATGGGCAGAGGACGTGGGCCCGGGAGTCAGGAATACTGTTACTGTAAACAAGCAATGTCAAAATGCCCCGGGGAGTTCCTGGGATGGTACATCATGGACTTTAGTTCATTTTGCTCTCATTCACTTGTCCTGTGCACATTGATTTAGTAGCTCATCCTTGGAGTTTGTTTAGCCACTTCCCGCACAAACCATTCCAGGCTCTGCAGTGAGCATGGGAGCAGGAAAGCAAGAGCTAAAAGTAGAAGTGCTTGCCAGCAGGTATCAGAATGGGGAAACCATTTAAAATTCACAAGCTCTTGCAGTTTAACAAGGTGATATTTTTTCTAACTCTTTGCACAGTGAACAAGCTGCGTAGCCTAGGACCTGCTGGGACCTCCTCTGCACGGCAGTGGAAACCCTCAGACCCCTTGGGGTACGTGTGCCATGTGCCAATTATTGCCTCTCCCTGAAACATGCCCCTGCTGCATTCTCCCTTTGGTGCAAATCAAAGCTCAGCTTCCAGGTGGCCAAGGTTAAAGGAGACAAGAAGGTGAAATCTCTGCAAAGAGAGAGAAAGAGGCAGGCTCCTTGGAGTGCCTTTATATAAATTGGTTCCTGCCTAACTCACTGAAAACTCACCCTCCAGTTGATGACTCAGTCTTAGCTCAGAACTTGTTTGCAGATGCCCCCGACACACAGGATACCCAGAGTTGTGACTTTTTAGTCACTCTAATTACAGACATCAGCAGAGAGGTGCCGGCAGAGACAGCAAAGCCCTAATGAGGCCAGGCTGACTTGATTTTGGCAGGGAGGGGTCTGTGGAAGCCGAGACTCACAGTTCTTCAGGTTGTGTCACGTTAAGTCCAAAGCCATCTTCAGGTTGTGATGCAGCCACAACATGGCAGTTGTCACACCTAATTCTAAGGCCCCTGTTACAAAGCGTGTCTGGGCCCCGTTTCCATGGTCAGTCGTTAACAATTCCTACTAACAGAAAATGGAGAACACAGCCATGTGGCTACGAGCCCAGAATTTCAAGTCTGGGTAAAGAAAATCTCCCTCTGAAACAGGTGTTCACTTCAACTTGTTTCCAGGGGGCGTGAGTTGCAGAGGTGCAGGACCCCTAGAAAGATGTTGTGTCATCCCCTTGGCCTCCGTGACTCTCAGGAGGCCGTGGATCGGGGATGGTGCGGTGGAATTTAAGATCACCTAAACCACTCAGTTAGTGGCAGTCAGAACAGAGCGTGCAGAGCAGGTGCCACCCTGCATCCCCCAAAACAGACGGATGCAGCAGCGCAAAACAAACAAGAGCCTAAAACTAAACCTGGGGACAAGGCCCTCGCTGGCCATTGGTGCCAAAGGGACCTGGAACTAGCCCTGCTTTAGGGTTAAGTAAAACTTTTCTTGGGAACAGGGTCCAGCCTGACAACTGTTTTGAAGGAAGATTACAAGCAAGGTGAGTCAGTGTGGGAAAACATTGGCCCTTTTTGCATCCTACGAAGGTCATTTCAGTTGCAAAATATAGGCATAGCTCTCATTAACAAAGGACTCGCTCCTGCCTTTTTTGTTGTATGACCTCACCCAAGATTGTATACGGGTTATTTTGCCAAGACATGCTGAAATGTGGCTATTTGCTCTACTGCCAGTCACCCACTGAGAGCTCATCATAAAATGAGGTGTAATCAATAAATCATGGAGTAGTTGTGGGGTTTTTCTGTCATGCCACTTTTCTGCTTCAGTGCCCAGACTATTATGTTTCATGAGCTGCTCTTGTGTCTTTCCACCTTCTCAGCACTGACTGAAAGAGATCACAATAATGACAAGACAATCAGATTTTGCATCTTTCAGCCAAAAGCAGGAAATCGCTGCCTACTGCAGCCCCACCTAGCATAACCAAGAAAATATACTCCTGTGAGATGTTTAATGGAAACAAACTGCCTGGCAAGTCGAAAATCTACCAGTCACCAGCTGACCAACGTGAAATCCCAAAGCCAATTTTAACAGCTGTGGATCATCTGTGTTGTATCCAGACTGCGGCAGCAAGGAACAGCTTTCCCATGCATGAGACATGTAACTGTTACTCAAAGGACTCATTTTTTTAAAAAATAGTTTATCCGTCCGTCTGCATAGAAGGGCAAAGCTCACATGGCTAAAAAGAGCACATCAAACACATTCCATGGTGGCTCTTTGGTCTGAATGACTTAGACTGGAAGTGCCTTGTTTCAGCATATGCAAAGGCAGCATGGAAGCCAGAGGATGCGAACAGACTGCTCTAGCTGCCAAGTGACAGAAGGAGGACAATGCTACGCAGACACCAACACACCACCACCAGCCGCACAGCATTAAAGCACAAAGGCACAAGCAATGGCATGTCGTTCATTCACCTCTGACCCGTGGCCTGGGGTTTTGTGGGAAGGTGTCAGGACATGGTGGTGAGGAACAGAGCAGAAGGACGTGTTTTCCATCCTGGGAGTCTCTCCTCCCTCCAGCGGGTCTGAGTCTGGGATGGCTAAAGACACATTCTCACAGCTCAGTGCCTCCTTCGGGGACAAAATTGGGAAGATAGAAAGGGTCAGTGCAAGGATGGGGTTCACACTTCGACCCTGCGCTCACACCTGCTCTCCCCTGTGCCCCCACATCTGCCCCTCCAGTCATGTGAAAAAGGAAGGCAGAAAAGGGCCCAAGTGGCAGGAAAGCCTAGTTGTCTTATTACCTCTTCCAAAGGACTCCATCCAACCATGCCCAGACACTGTACAAGCCCCTTCCACTCCAAAAGCAAGAAGAACCCCTCACCCCATTACCTGTACCACCTGGCTGTTGGGATTCATTTGCCTGTAGAAACTTTTATTAAGCTCTTAATTCAAAATGCTAAAGTCCCTGCTACCATCTAACCACGTTACTTTTTCTCTGGCTGAAGTCTGAAGGATTAAAATTAAAAAAAACTACCAAACTATTTAGTCTAAAATCCCCAGCTGAATTTATGGTAGATTCATTTTTGATCATATTAGCAAAGCAATGCTGTATTTGCTCTTTTCAACATACTGTCTGCCAGGAGATGGGTCAAAATTCACTCCCCTTCTCCCTGAATTCTGCTAGCTCTGTTTTCCTAGAAGGGTTCCTAGGAATCAAAGAGTTCAAAATGCAACTTGCTTGGGGGCTGGGGATGTCTCAGCACTTACCGAGGAAGTTGGCAGCTATTTGCTGTGGCCTTTGAAAAGGCCCAGGACCAAATTCATCCAAAGCACAAGTGGTGCGCCAACTCCACCGAAGTCAGTGAGAGTTGAGAGAGTTTTGGTCCAACCTGGATTTGCACCCTAGTATCAAACACTGGGATTTTCAAACTGGAGCACAACCCCCCTGGAATTTCAAGTGATTCGGGCATCTAACTCTCATCTGCTCTTCTGCAAAACCTGCCAAAAGATTGATCTGCTAAAGCTAAAAAGAACCTGAGCTGGATTTCATTGTCTGTGTGAAAGAAAATCCTGCCATCCACCTGGCTCATGAACTGGGATTGTTGGGGACAAGGTCTCTTTTGCTACCAGTGGCCTGTAACTGCCATTCACGATAAAATGATGTACAAAGGGAGAAGCTGTGTATATAAAATGCCACTTGGGCTGGGTTAATTCTCTTAATCTAGATTCTCAGTGGATGCTCCCCCACTGCTGATGCCTCCCAGAAACAGATGTCAAAACTCCCCTGGAATAATGGGTCACAAGTGGAGATCAAAGAGCCAGGCTGCCCTCCTGCTCCTCTTGGGGAGTTTCTCATTTTGTCAGAAGACCTGGGGATGGGGTTGCAATCACTCCTAAATTTTATGATCTTGGGGGCACAGGAAAAGCTAGTAAAAAAAGCTCATGCAAAAAATAAATCTGTTAGTCTTAAAGTGCCACACAACTGCTTGTTGTTTTTTTTACTGGACTAGACTAACACGGCTATCCCTTTGGAAACTGACAGGAAAAGCTGCCTTCCTTTTGAATTGCTTTGGAGCACGTCCCTCTGGTTTGAATTGCTTTGGGGCATGTCCCTGCTTTGTGCATGTAACTGGGGTTCTGAAAGACTCAGGAGCATCTGCCCATCAGCAGACACTGACCAGAAGCTCCTTTATCCATTTTTAGAAGACAACAGATGGCTTTAGTTAATCATTACCAGGGCTTGATGTTTCACTCTCATGGGAGATTCTGGCTTCATGGCCTCCTGGCTCCCATGGGGGGCCCTGACGTCTGAGGCAGAGGTGCCGCTTCCACCCCCATTACTGGCTGGCATGGTTCCTCCTCTGGACATCTCCAGCTCTATCTCTGCATCCATCTCCGCGTCCTCCTTGGCTTCCTTGTTGCTCTCCTCCAGGTGCTTCATGAGCACCGCCACCACCACATTGACGAGGACAAACTGGGCAATGAGGACGAAGGTGACAAAGTAGACGGGAGAGATGACGGGCAGGTAACTGAGGCAGTGCTTGTCTTCCCTCGTGCATTCCCGCAGCGTGTCCTGAGATTCAGAAAGAAAGAGAGAGGGAGGGAGGCCTTGGGAGCTGTCTGAGCTTTGTTAACAAGCAGTAAAACACAGACAGACTCAAAGCCGGTTCAGAAGTGAGTAGCTAATGGAAACACTCTGGACACGGGTTGAGGAATCAGCAATCCACATGCATGGTGGAGTTTTAGCTCTTTATATTTGATGATGATGTTAGACTGAAAGCCACAAAGTAGGGTGGGATGGCAGCTCTGGAGACATACTGGTGAGCCCTCTCCACCCCTGGCTGGCAGCAAATGGAATAGATACAGGAGAGTAAGTGGATCCAGTGAAGTAGCCCAGACAGCTTGCGATTTCTGCAACTTGAGCTAAAGGGGCATCTTGGTATCTTTTAGAAGTACAGGGCTTGTAACACACAAATGATTCCACCTTAAGGGACAGTGGTGTGACTGTGAACTCACATTGGCCAGTTCATGTGATGTATGTGGAGGAAAGGGAGTGGAGCGCAGCAGCAAAAACACAGAGAGGTTGGCTGCAGCAAGCGCAAGTACCTTCATGATTCCATTCCAGTTGTCCCCAGTCGACACCCTGAAGAGGGTGAGAAAAGCCATCCCGAAGTTGGTGAAGGTTGCGTGCCGGCTCAGCCCTTCACAGGGGTTGTCTTCGCTGCAGTCTGAATGGAACAGAAGTGAAAGAAACACAGGGAAGAGTCAGCTATTAACAGGGCTGGTTTATGAGCAGTCCTGCTCAAAAACGCAGCAGCGTGGTGGAGCAAATGCAGTGCTGGATGGGGACACGCGAGACCTGGGTTCCTGTCTCAGCTCTGCTCCAGGTCAGCTGAGTGACCCTGGGAAAAAAATCACTTGCTTGCTCTATGCCTTGGTTTCCCTATCAGATAAATGACACTGACTTCCCTTTGCAAAGTGCTTTGACATCTACTGATGGAAGACACTACATAAGAGTAAGGAATTATTCTTATTTGAATTGAGTGCTTTGCAAGTGCCCTTGGGGGAGTAACACCGGATGGCGCCAGTGGATCCAGTCTTGTTGTCAAAGTGGTGATTAATATTGCTGGAGGGTGAGGGAGCCTGCAGAAGATGAACCACAAGGGGTGTCATCTGCCATGGCATCACCATTATCAGACCCCTATCTTCACTAAGCTTCCTGAGTGCTTATGAAGATGGGGCCTCCCAAAGGGATTTTATATGACGTGGCATTTCTTTCTTTCATTCAATTTCATCTTGTACACTCAGATGGTGCCTGCCCTAAGTTGCCTACAACCTAAACAGAGGCAGCCTTTGAAACCAAGCCTTCTTTGTGGGTGATCCAGGCACTCTGAAGAGCAAACTAACATGCTCCCAGATGTGGTCTGTTCCTCCTATTTACGGCAGATCTGCAGGCACGGTTCTACCCTCTTCTGTTCTCTCAGGAAACAGGATCTTTTGCAGCAGATCTTTCCTTCACCCTAATCTCCCCAAGTAATTGTCCTAGTTAGCAGATCCAACATCGCTGTCATGCTCCGTCTAGCCGGTGTGGCCCAGAGGGCAGAGTACTGGACTAAGACTCGGGAGACCCGAGATTCTGCTCATGCCTCTGCTTTGGGTGACTGAAGGCAAGTTGCTTTGCTTCAGTTTCTCTGTCTGTACAAAGTGGGATAACATGAACTCCCTGCTGTGTGAAGTGCTGTGAGCTCTGCTGAAGAAAAGTGCTACACAAGAGCCAGGTGTATGAATAGATGTTGTCTAGTTTGCCGGGCACGTGTGTAAAATCTTCGCAGACACCATAAAGACTAACAAGCAGATTAAACAACTTGCATTAGGTCAGATCTGCCTGCATTAATCAGGCAGTGTTAACTATATGCTACACTTAAAATGGAGTGGAAACAAGTAAGATTGTATAAACTAAGGGCAGGTTTACATCATGGTAGGATTTTGGTGGTAGTCAAAGGGAGATGTGCAAAGTACTTAAAATACCTTGCACTTCTAGGGTTACCAGATGTCAGGCAAAAGGAAGACACGTCTTCCTTTTTACCTTCACGTCCTCCGTCCAGCAGGCGTTTTAAAAATACATGACTTTGTCTGGCTTTATACTTACAGGGGTTAAAGTCTGCTAGAATGCCCCCAAAACACCCTATTTTTTGGGGGGAAGCATTCCAGGGCCCCCTAAAACCAGAAGAATATTACATTAATACTACATTTTCTCCATGTGGCCTCCAGTGACCTCGTTTTTGTACTTTCCTGTCTTCCTTTCCATGCATTGGCATCTGGTAACCCTATGCATATCTCCCTCCGATTGCTTACCGCCTACTTACTGCAGAGTCTTCAATGTGCTGAGTCGATGGGAAATGCCTTCCCTTCGACTCAGCTTTTGCCTCTGTGGTCTTAACAGGTCAGCTGAGCGGGTCTTCACAGACCTGATCAACCGAGTGGGAAGATCAGTTTGGTAGAGATGAATTTGCCACAAGTCAAGACCAACGTTTACCCTCCACAACTGGCTACTCTTACTTTCTTCTCTTTGCGGCTCTGTATTATGGTTTGTCTATTATCCTCTCGCTGATGCTCATTATCTTTTTTTTTTTTTTTTTTTTTTTTTTTAATATCGAGCACATTTCCTATAAGGGATATTTTACTGGAATAACATATGCAATTTTTATACTCCCCCCCTGAGATTTAATATCCTAATGAATGTAAATTGTACACAGCAAATACCCCCTCCTCTGTCCATAAAACATAGGCTCATTAAGTTTTCATTAGGACAGGCAGTAATCTTTCTTGCAAGAGTGTTTCATTATTAGTCTTTTATTTCTGAAGTGCATTAAAAAAAAGGGGGGGGCAACCACCATCCTCACTGAGAAGGGAGCTGGGCTATTTTGTGGCAGGCACAAACTAGCTGTGACTGAGAAATGAAAATCAAACTGTTCCCAATAAAAGTCAGGAAGTGGAAGTGGTCTGGTAGCTGGCTGGGTGCTCGTCACAGCTGGGATGGAGTCTAGTCCCAAACTCAAATCACACACAGCAACTGTTTATTGCCTTGGGCTGGCAGAGCGTGTGCATAGGAACAGAGTGAAGATCTGGAACTGTAGAGCGGGCCCTGCAAAGTTTTTAAGGTATTTGGGTGTATTCTGTTGTAAGGATAGGTAATCAATACAGCAGTTGCCAGAGATACCAGGAATAGGAATCACATTTCAGTGACGCACAGACACAGATGTTATAATGCAGATATACAACTCCAGAGGCAGTTAGAAGAGAAGAAGATGCTAAGTCACTGAACTGGATCCTTGGATATCTGGGCTCCATACTGAGTCTGCTATAGACTTCCTATGAGACAAGTCACTTTCCTGCTCTGGGCCTCAGTTTCCCCAGCTGTAAAATTGGAATATAAACATGATCCTTTTATCTGTCTCATCCATTTCTATTAGAAACTCTCCTAGGCAGGGGCCATCTCTACTCTGCATGGATCTCTAGGTGCCAAAAATTGGTCACTTAGACAAATCAGTTGAGAGCACTGGTGTAAATTAGCACATAATTCCCCCAAAGGCACCGTCTCTAGTGGCTAAAACACAGGCCTGGGAGTTGGAGCACCTAGGACCCTTTCACAGCTGTGCCAGGGCCTTGCTGGGTGATCTAGGAGAAGTCACTTTGTGTCTCAGTTTCCCCATCTGTAAAATGGAGATACCAACACTTCCCAATTTCCCAGTGGGGATAATGGGGATGGCTAAATACATATTTGTAAAGTGCCAGGAGATCCATGCACTGAAGAGGATCCCAGCTGTGCAAAATGTAACCATTACTCTTGGAGTAACAGCATCATTAATGGCATAGTTTCCAGAAAGTCCTGTTGTTTCATATAAATATCACAGCCTCACAGGCTTTTCATTCAGGCCCTAAGCGTGGTTGTGAGCTGGGAAAGCCCATCTGAAAGCGATTGGACACTCCTCTCTGGCCCTGTGGTGGAGGAAGCAGCTGTGCAGAAAGTTTCTGAAGTTTGGTTGTAGAAATAACATGCAAATGTGTGTCCTAAATCAAAACTCAAAAAGCTTCCAAAGCAACGTGTGTGGGATCCTCAGTTGTGACTGTGATACCAGTGGTGGAGTTGGGACATGATTCTTACATTTTGTGCCCTGGGCCTGCTGCACTTTAAAAGAGACAGGGCTATGCAGGTGGCTAGGAGACGGTCTATCTTTCATGCTCCCAGCACGTTCAATCAAATACAGACAAAGCCCCGAGGTAGGTTGCCATCTGCAGGGATGGGACTTGGGTCCTAAAAGCATATGTGCATCTAAAAGCACAGGCGGCAACTTGGGTTACCAGCCTGAGCACAAACTTTCCTGGACCCCCCCCCCCCCCGGTGGACGTGCTAGCCTGTGGCTGGGTCTGTTTACCCCAGCTGGGAAACGCTCTCGGACGCAAAGGTTGACCTATCCAAAGACCTCCATGTGATCCAGCCATTAGAAGGAGCCAGAGAGCCACCTTAATGAGCTTATGTGGGCAAAAATCCCACTTTGTCAGATGTTTCAAAGCGTCTGACGACGTGGGATTTTCTCCCAAGAAAGCTCATGAGATAAATAAATGTGTTAGTCTTTAAAAGTGCCACCAGACTGCTTGTTTGCTTGTCTTGCGAAAGAATGTTATGCAGGCTATGTCTACACTGTGGTCAGAGGCGTGACTGGAGCCCGGGCGGAGGTCCCTGTGCTGGCATGAGCTAATCTCTCCAGGATTCAGCTGTTAGCTGAGGTAGATCAACCAAGGCGAGGTGCTGCATCCACACTGCTGACTGCACTGTAAACCGATCCTGAGTTTGAGCCACATGGGCTGATGGCAAGTCACCTACTGGGAAAGTGGCATCACATGGCTGTGGTTTATTCTCTCCCCTCCCAGTATTCAGGAGGACCATGCTGCCATTTCTTTCTAAGCTAAGGCCTCTGACTCTTTGGGATGGCCATGGAGTCGTTTCTTCTGCAGAGACAGGGACCTCCCCTGAGCAGGGTAAATAAATGATGCTAATGGAGTAAATCATGAAGACAGCTGATGCCTTTTGTGTATTGCGAAAGGAGGGAAATGCCTGCTGGAGAAGAAACTATAAACAAGACCGAATCCCCAAACCTACTGGAAACAGAAACAATGAAGGGCTGAGGTGGGAGAGATTCACTGGTGCTGTTACTCCAGCATTACGCCTGGTTTTAATCCAAATCTGCAGACTCATTTGTTGCGTTCTAAACAGCACACTTGTCTTAGTGAATATATCCATGCAAGACTATTGTACTCAGGCAGTAAACAGTTCCTCTACAGCTTGTGGGTGTGTATCTGCGGGGCTGGAAAGGGTCTGTGCTACATCCTCATGTGTCATTTCTGACCCCCTGATCAAGGGAAGCTTTAATCTTCAGAGCTACAGAGCGATAAAGGACCAGAGGAAAAACAAAGGAAATGGAGCGATACAAATAAATATCGACTGGATGAAATCAGC
Source organism: Podocnemis expansa (assembly GCA_007922195.1). NCBI lineage: Eukaryota > Metazoa > Chordata > Testudines > Podocnemididae > Podocnemis > Podocnemis expansa. The sequence goes on from ML682107.1 coordinate 222,030, forward strand.
AGCGTCATGCACATTACTCACCTAGCTTTCCAAACAGCTCCACTCCCAGGGCAGCATAGATAAAAAACAGGAGCATAAAAAGTAGGCCAAGGTTCCCTACCTACATAAGAAGAAAGCAGAAGAAGGGTCAGACAAGATGAGGTTGCAACCACAATTGCTTCATTACATTTTAAATACAAGCATAAAAGGGAAACGAATAGCTGGTGGCTAATTGTTGTGCTCTCTACAGACGCCTTCCTGACGCTCTCTCTCTCTCAGGTGGCTTTGTCCACTCCAGCTGCCAACACCCACAGCTGTTTTCTGTCTTAACCACTGTTGATGTCTATGTAGGACCCTCCTATCCACAGTGTGGCTTATGGGCCCACTTCTGCTGCGCACAGAATGGGATGCAAGCACGTACTTCAAGTTCAGTGCTTGGCTGAACTGGAGCCTCAGTTTGGATTTTAAGATTTCAGTGGTTTGACACAGGTTACTTCATGGTGACTAAAGGCAAGGGTTTCAGTAATGAGATGTAGAAGTGAGGGTCCTCAATTTCCCACCTTATTTTCAAAAGTCCAAAGGGGCAGCCGGGTTAGTCTTGTTCAGTAAAACAAACCAGGAGTCCTGTGGCACTTAAAGACTAACAAATTTATTTATTGCATGAGCTTTTGATGAAGTGGGATTTTTCTCTTAAGAAAGCTCATGCAATAAATAAAATTTGTTAGTCTTTAAGAACCACAGGACTCCTTATTTATTTTCAAAAGTTTACCCTGACCTTTCACAATTCTGGGCTATGTCCTTTTATTGCAATTAGTGGGCTAGACCTCCAACCAGTGGATGAAACCCTGCAGGTTAAATCTCATTTGTAGTTTTTCTCCTAATGGAGACTAAAAACCCAGCCTAACCCAGCAGGCTGGGAATCTGGCTGCAGCAAATTACTTTTGATGAAGCCAGACTTTGTTGCCTGTTGAGAATGGCAGAGTCCTTCTCTCTTCCTCAAGAGGAAACACAGAGCCTGGATCAGCATCCACACTTATCCGTCCCCGTGGTATGGGGGTAAGTGGCAACACATACTCAAAAGAAACCTCAGTCTTCAACTCGCTCCTGAGCTTGGGGGTTCCTGGGTTTGCGCACAAGATCTTCCATGGCAAGTTGCCTCTAGCCTTCTTGGAGTTTAATGAACCCTCTTGTAAGCAGGATTTAGTACAAACTATATTGAATTTTAATGCACCATGAAACCCTAGAAATGCCCTGTACTTCCTGCACAGGTCAGCTATACAGTGGGGGACTCTCAATAGTTTTTCACAGCTTTGTAACTGTTGTTAATAATGGTGCTTAAAAGTGTGCTAGGAACCACAAACAGAAGACACAGTCCCTGCCAGCTCGCAGTCTAAGTAGAGACATGGCCTGACGATGGAAAACAAAGCAGGGGCAGGGAAGGGGAACAAGGAAAAGGGTTACAAAACCAGGATCCTGTGATGGCCTAACAGCACCTCCCCTCATGGTATCCCATCCCTCCCTGTGCATCTAGCTCTGTAGTTTCTGTGACATGTCAGTTAAAAGATGAATAGCAGCATTCCTCACAAACACCAGAACTGCAGCTTGGAAAAATCTCCCACTGGATGCAACGCCAAAGCCATTGGCCAAGTCATGTTTTGTGGTCACCGTTTTTTGAGGCCTGGCTCTGATACTCCAGTGATGCTCGGCCCCCAAAAGCAGAGAGCCAAGAAATGGCTTGACTCCTGGGGAGACTTGTCAATGAAAAATTGCTTGATGTGGCTGTGTGGCCCTCTCCACCTGTGGAGATAAGACAGGCTGACAGCAGCACACGGCAAGTGATGGGCTCAGTAGCTTTCCTCCTTGCTCCTGGGCTTGTAGCTCGCTACGTCATGGCATTGTGTTAAAGAAGAGTGGCCTCAAGCTCTGGGAAATTGGGGATTTCAGTTGTCCCTAACCCCTGCAGATGCCTAAGTCTGCAGAAAAATCAGAGGCCCATTCCAGCAGAGGTGTGTGGGTGGGAGAGAGCGTGGAAGGTGGTCAAAGGAGGTTGCAGAATGGCCCAGATAGAAGACTGAATGCATGGCTTTGAGGGAAAGTCATGGTTGTGAGGAAAAATCATTTCACTTCTGTCACTAAACATATCTGTGCACGTTCCCCACCTAGGTCAGTACAGCACCAGAGAGCCGAAATGACAGGCACCTATCGTTGGTGCCGTGATGAATGAGACGGATCCAGACACTTTTCTCCAGCAGGCAGGGCCTGGGATGGCTCTCCAGGAGGAAGAGAAGCTCCTTATCCAGCCAAGCTTGTAACAGGAGTCAGCAATCATTTCCCTGGCAGCCAGTGACTGAAGCAGGTCTGCAAAAGGCGGTTCTGCTCTGGCAGTTCAGCAAAGGCTCGGTTTCTCCAGCAGACTCCCCCTGACCTGAGCTGGGACAGTCTGAACTAGGTGTAAAAAGCAACAAATAACACCCCCCTCCAGTTGCCTGGCTGGCGACTGGTGTGCGATCAGTTATTTGCTGTGGCTCCAGTGTCGATGGGCAGATCGCATGCTGCCACGGAGGAGTCAGTGTGGGGAGAAACCCCAGGAGATGGTTTTCTGGAGCTTCTCTTTCATGAAACAAATGGGGGTTAGGGGGTCACCGCAGAACCCACAGATCATGGGCAGGAGAGGGCCATCTGTGCTCCCCCCAATTGTCTCTCCCCAGCCACCTGCTCCCCCTTCCCTTGCTGTTCACTGGCTGAGGAACATCTCTTGGTGGATGCTCCCACACGGGGTAATGCAACCTAAGCTTCTCTGGTTTTTTCAGTGGATTCTCCCTGGGACTGCAGGGGACAGTGTGCACAGTGCACATGTCCCCTCTGCTTGTCTGTGGGCCTGGGGAACAGGGAGCCGGATGCAGCTGTGGAAAAGGATGAGCCCGTTCCACACAGTCAAGGGAGACCCGCGCCCGAAGGGTTACGGCAGGCCACCTGACACCATATTAGCGTCCCCCTTATGTCCCCAGATACTGAGAGCCTTGAATTTACATGCTAAGACTCAGGAGCAAGGGGGTAGGCTAGTCACCTTAGTGAGCTCATTGAGCCTGCTGGGAGCACTCTCTGGAGGGGACTCTGTCTCCCAAAGGCATAGTGTCAGCATGCTCTGGGCTGGCTGGCTTGGGGACACCAAGCTTCAGCTATTCACACCAGCGCTAGTCTTGCATGGGGTGGAGAAGGTCCAGCTATTCTATCTCATCTAATTTAGTCACTGTGGTAGCTAAGCACCAGTGGGGCCGGGGAGTAAGGTTTCTATTTCCTGTGGTTCCAATGAACTTTTGATTGCCTAAACGGCTGTGTATCTCAGTTTCCCCATCCACAGAATGAGGATACAGCTGCTTTCTCCCACCCAGAGATTTTTGGAAGCTGTTTTTCATTAAAGGCTCAGTTCTGTCACGTGGCGGCCCAGCGCCGCCCAGGCTGTGCAGAGGCTACACTGAAGGGGCAGCATTGCCCCTCTGAACCCAGGATGGCCGGTTGGTGAAGTGGTGTTGAAGCCGACATTCACACGTGTATTCTGCTGCCTCAGAAGCCACCGACCTGCTGCATGGACTAAGGATGGGGTGGGAGTGGGACACTCGTATAACCTTTCTGTGGGCCTGATCCAAAGTCCAGTGAAGTCAAAGGGAGGTTTCACAATTTCTTCAAAGGGTTTCCCATTAGGCTTTTTTGGCTCAGTTCCCTTTCTCTATCTAGCAGGGGATAGTGTTGCTGACCTTCCTTGGTAAAGCACTTTGGGACGCTCAGATGGCAAATGCTTCAGAAACACTAATCTGATCCTCAGAATCCACTGATCACTGAAAGCAGGACACTAGCTCCAAGCCCACAACATGACCACATCCCCCGCCAAGCTGCGGAGACAAAACTTGTTCCTATAGAGTATCTTGGCTGACCTCTGTCTCTCCATCCTCAGCCAGTTAGCTTTGGAGAGGCAGTGCCCTCCTCTCTCCTGCTTCTGCAGAGCTTGGCTAACGCAGGTTTCCACTCCTCCTGGGCTCCTCGCTGCTCACGCTCGGTTATTTCTGCACTGCCAGCCCACGCAGTGGCATTTTGGCCGTCCATGAAGACAATGCACCAGGCATACTGGGACGCCTGTCAAGAGCAATTTCTCACAAAGCTAAGCCTCTGCCAGTACTTTCCAAGGACAATGGGCCCTGATCTTTTCCTGCCAGCTTCCTCCCTCCAAAGCAATAACTCCAGAAATAGGGGAATGCTGGCTGATTTACGCACTGGACAGAAGATGCAATGGACTCATTTGCCAATCTGGAGAGGTGACACCATCAACCTGAGTGTCAGTCCTTGATGAAGGTGCCTGATCAACAGCCTTGGAAGCCAAACTGCTTTCCTTATCTACATAATTACTTTAGGGCACTCAACAACATTGCATTGCTCCACCAACATGTCTTGGCCCAGTTCTGGTGAGAATACCACCAGAAGTGTACAGAGGTTTGATTTCTATGTCCAGTCAGCCTTTGACTTCTCTAGTGAGACTGCCAAGAAAGGAAGCAATTAGTGCTAACTAGGAGAGGGACATCTGTTCGTTGGAAGCCTTCTGCATGAAAGGTCAGATGTATAAATATGTCTTTAATACGGGTCTCACCAAATCTATGTTTCTGGCCACCCTGGCAACCAGTTTTTAGTAGCCTGTCACCTGGCTCCACTGCAGAAATATAATGGAGCAGTGCCCTCTGGTGACCAAAAGTAAAACTGCTGGCACCTAGCTGTGAGCCAATTTTGTCCCTTCCTGCTTTACTATTATTATTATTATGCTGCATATTAGTCAAGATACCAAGGTTTTTTGGACTCACATTTTTGCTTGCCATCCCTACTCAACTCTTCCTCCTGATCTCATCATTTGGAATAATTCAGTCAAGACCTCTACTCTTTCTTGGAGGAAGCACTAAATAAATCAAGGGCCATGTTCAGATCTGCTTTAGGAACAACACCATTGATTTCAGTGGGGCTGCATACACAGCACATCAGCACCGATGTAATGTCTACATTCACAGTAGCCTCATCGATTCTACAGGACAATTGAGTGGCAGCAAAGAGCTGCTCAATCTATCTGGAAGTCGAGGGTGTTAATTCACCCACACAAAAAGATTAATGCTGTATCAATGGGAGGGCATTTCCCATTGGTGCAGTGCAGTGGACACGCTGTGCTGTGTAGAAGTTTGGAAGTCAACAGGAGATGCACAAGGTACATACAGTAGTTTGCGTATCTTCTGTCGACTGCTGCTGAATTTCGCCAGCTATGTAGACCAGGCCAGCCTTCTGTCTCTCCAACCTCTGATAATCTGCAGGCCTCGCCCTTAATACCTTGTCCCCCCTGCCTTTACAGTTGGTATAGTTTTTCAGTGTATGGGTAACACTAGACTATCATTTAGATCATATAATTCCTTTCAGACAACACCAATAATGCCTTTAAAAGGTGCATGCAAAAATCTGCAAGGGAGTTGCTGACACTAGAAGAGTTAAACTCCCAGACAACAACAAACTGAAGCCTCTGTCCTTCAGCAGAACGAAGCACAGAACGGGGAGTTCTTCACATTTTTCTTGGCACGGACTCTCTGTTGTACAGAGTTCCAAGCTTTGAAGAGAAGGGGGGGGTACGTTGTTCAATCCTGGGTTTAATTAATGTGCATTCCACAGATGAAGAAAAAGAAAAAAAAAAAAAAGAAAGAAGAAGAACACAGATTTAGGCAGACGGTGCTCTTAGCCAGAGGAGTAAAAATCTAGAGTAGCTCCAACAGAACTGGAGTGGCGTGACTGAGTAGAATCTAACCCAGTACGGGGGAATAGAAAGGAAAATAAAAAACAGTTCATGTTGCAGCAAATTATCTTTTAGCTGTGTTATGGTACCTCAAGCTTTTGTAAATGTCTCATTTCCACTGCACATTCTTCAATGGTATTTCGTAAATTGTAGTCATGGCCAGAAAAGTGAGCACGTAAAAATAGCATCCTGTGCACCCTATGTATTTGCCAGTCATTTTTGTTTGTGTTTTTGATAGCAAAGGCCCATGTTGTTCTCCTGTTAGCGCTCCTGTGGCTGAATTTTGTTTTGCCTCCTCCATCAGCAACAATGCTGGCAGCTGATTGCGGAGTCTTTCTGACTGGCGATTTCCACAAGAATAGCTATATAGGCTGAGCTGGATCACTTGGTAAGCTGGGCTCATTTGAACAATGTGTTTTAACCCAGTCCAATGAAAGGTCATATACTTACGAGTGAAGAATGTAGTTCTCACTTATAAGGTCGGTCATTATATGCTGGATAGTATTGACTCTGAAAAGGACTTGGGGCTCCTGGTAGATAATCAGCTTAATGTAAGTGGCCAGTGTGACGTGATAATGAAGGGGGCAAATGCAATCAGTGGGTATATAACAAGGGAACTATCAAAGCAGGTGTTGGAGCATGGCATTACCTCTCTTGATGGTATTAGTGACCTGTTACAAGAATAACTTGAGGCCTGCAGAACCTGCTTTCCACAGCAAGAGATAAAGTCAGGCTATTTAGCTCATTCAAAAGTAAGTTAGGAGGTGACTTGATCAGAGTCGACAAGTACCTACATAAGGAAGAGATTTCTGACAAAAGACAGCTCTTTAATTTACCAGAATGAAAGGCGTAACGAGATCCAATGGAAGCAGACGCTAGACAAATTCAGAGGAGAAATAAGGTGCACATTTGCCAATAAGGGTAATTAACTGTCTATGGGAAAAAGTTACCTCAGGATGTGGTGGGTTCTGCAACACTTCCAATCTAAGTCAAGACTAGATATCTTTCTACAAGAGATGTTATAGGGCCAACAGATGTTACGGGTTTGATGCAGATGTTATGGCATACTGTTCTTTGCTCTGTCCAGGAATTCAGGTTAAATTATCATGGTGGAAAACTGAAGTAACTTCACTGAGTGATGATTTGTGATCTGTACAATGTGAGTTTAACTGACTTGAACCTCGAATAACACTGTGTCTTTGGAGCTACTCAGCTTTTATCAGTGGATTTGCACAGGCATAGCTGAGAGCAGACTTTGGCTCAATATATGTGAAACTGCAAGTTCTCATGAGTGATTTCTCCAGAGATTTTTGCCAGAGATGAATGATCACTTGACCCCAGGGGGATCAAGAAAATGTAATAAGAGAAAGAGACACCTTTGTCTGAGGCCCTTCTCTGGATTCCATTTTCTAAGCAACATCAAGGACTGACACCTACCCACAGGGCAGAAGAGTGGCTGTAAATCATCACAGTCAAAGCTGTGTGGTGAGCTGAACATAGACTGAGACAGTGACCTGAGTTTAGGATAAAAGACTTTTCTTTTATTTGATTGTGGTTATCCCCTTGACTGAACGATTATTTGATTTTATAGTAATTTGACTTGGAATCACTTAAAATCTTACTGTAGTCAATAAACTTAGGGCTGTTTTATCTAAAGCAGTGCAGTGTTGAATGAGGGTGTGTGCAAAGCTCTCATTGGAAGCACAAGCTGGTGCATATCAATTTCTTTGTTAAATTGATGGCCAAGTGTAAATGAGCTTGCAGTGCGCAGTGAGGGATTCACTGAACCCTGCAAGATGGGAGTTCCCAAGGTTGCATCTGGGACTGGAAGTGTTTTCTGGGAGGCCATCCCATGAATGTTAGGTAGAGCGCTCTTCCACTGGGTGAGGGACTGATTTACATGCAGAAGGCTGGGCGTGAGCTGACCCAGGAGCGGGGTTTCACACAGCAAGGCAGGGTAAGTTGGGACCCTGGAGTGGAGACTTGGGGTGATACTGCTGCACACCAGCCCAGACTGCAGGAGAAGAACATCACATGCAGCAGGGCAAAAATTGATAACATCTCTGGGGTGACCCTGGCCAGGTCACTAGACATTTCTATTGATTGGTCAAATGAGCTGTGAAACTGGAAAACAGAGGCTCATCACTGAAAGAGAGATGTTATCTTAGGTAAAACAACAACTACAATGACACAGGGATCAGCCCAAGCCACAAAGTTGGATCTGGGTTCGAACCTCCAAAACGTTTGCTGGAGTTTGACCCATTATGAACACATGGGCTGTGATGAGAGTTGGCGGGAGACTACCATTTTAAGGTCTTTCCCCGATCGGTGATTCTTTGCTTCACTTTTTGTGGACTACCCATTTAAGAACAGTGCATGATGGGAATTCCTCCTGACTTTAAGGCAGGGTGGTGTCATTAGTTGCTCAGTCTGCCAGATCTAGTAGAGGAGCAATGTACAGTATGCCTGTATAGGGATTTCTCTTCCCCACTCACTTAACTCTGACTTTCATTAATATCCATGAACTGGGATTGTGCATTTTTGCACAAGCTGAGTCCTTGCATTTGAATTTTGAGGACTCCACATCTCAGTAGGCCAGATACAAAACAGGCAGTCACAGGCCAACACACCCAAAGATCAGGGGTGCTTTGTTCTGCAGAAGCAGATCAAACTCCTCTCTCAGTAAGTTACACAAATTAACAAGACACTTACAGCAAATCACCCTGAAAAGAGGGAAACAAATCTAATGCAATGACACCTTTGTACCATTAATTGTAATTAGTGCTGCATGAGAGTGCTGGAAAGGGCTAAGTCAGCCGACTCGAAGACAAATGTCTTCGAAGACTTTAGCAGTATCCATACAAATGGAATTCTCTGTCATCATTTAACAAACAGGCTCAAAAGAATTACACAGACAGATGCATTAGGGTAAGAAATGTCATGCTGCGCTTCAGACTGTGGGTGTAGCTTTAAGCAGTGCAACATTCTTAGAATTGAGTTTGGGGAGAAAGATTTCCTAAATCCCTTCCCTCCTTTCCCCAACTTTTACTTTAATGACAGATGGCTATTTTATCAGCACAAGATTTGCCTGGAAGATATATTAGCATAAAATTTGGTTTACATGCAAGCAAAAAGCAAAAAGTCCCCCCTCTTGTTTAAATAAAATATTTTGTAATCACATGGCTTTCAACAGAAAAAGAATGTACACAAATAAATTGCTTTCCTGAAATGCCAAGGCAAGGGGGTGGGTTTGTAAATTCCAGGCTGTCTTCTCAACCAAAGCCCATTATTGAAAGTGAAGTCTGAATACCAAAAAACCAATTGGCTTAGATTAAAAACATCTTTCATGGCAGTGAGGAAGGATAAACAAAACTTTCTAAGAAACTCTCTCCCCCCCCACTTCACCTGAACTGAAAATCAGGTTGGAGAGACCAAGGGCTTGTCTATAATGGAGAAATGCACCAACAAACTAGGCTGGTACAATTACAACTGTTTAGCTATCCTAGTACAAGTAAACCTCTACAGCTATTCCAGTACAAATCCCATGTAGACACTCTTATCTTGGAAAGCAGGATGCGCATGCGATATTGTACCCGAATACCTACATTGGAATCCTTACACTGGCATAGCTCTGCTGCTAAATTTCCCTGTGTAGACAAGCCCTAACAAAGCTGTAGGAGATACCCAGGCTCCGTTTTCCACAGCCTTGTATTAGCACTTAATGCCTGTAAAAAAGTGAGTACAGGATACTGTTGTTCTGATCTGGGAGCATTTGAAACTCACTCTGCTCAGGTGTAAATCAAAGCACAAGGTGCAGGGCAGTGGAAAATCAGGCTTTCCTTTACAGTGGTGGCAGGATTGCCAGCCTCAAAGTATTAAAAATCATGAGCCAGGTGACCCACCCCACCCACCATGAGATTGGCTTAAACTCGCCCCATCCCCAGCCAGGTTCTTTTTATTTGACCCTTTAGGCTTCAAGCTTTCATCTACATCCCTGAAAGCTTGAAGCTTGCTCTTTTAAAAAGGAACGCAAAAAGTCTCCCATAAATGAACTGGGAATTTTAAGGAAAACATTGTGTATTGACAGACTTGGAAACACTATAGCACCTCATGTAGCATACAATTATACACTGATTGGGGACCCTAGACTTACTTGAGATCTATTCTGTTAAGACTTCTGTATTCAGAAACTTCTCTGTTTTTAAAGCTTGCACCTTTCGTCGATGAATGCTCAAAGTCAGAGCCGCACACTCTTAGCAAAGACAGCCCTGTCACATTTACAATCCTTTAACGCCAATGCTTTCATCAGCAGTTTTCAGTCTACCCCAATCTCTCTCAGTCTTTTCAGGTTGCCTCCCTTTATCCCAAGTCAAAACTTACTTCAAAATAAAAGGGAGAGGGGGGTGAAAGAGTAAACAATGCATCAATGCTAATGTTGCTAAGCCAATATGATTACTAGGGTGCGTGTTCTGAGACGCTGGCAGAATACTTGACCTACAGATATCAGGGTGTGGGGAGTAAATTGTGGGTGGGGGGTGGCTTTTGCAGACATGAAAGGGGTGACTCTACTGCTATGACCCCACTATCCGACCTCATAAACATTGAAGATTTTGGCAACCCTGCCATTATTCTGGAAATTTTATTTTCTTGAATCTAATAGAGCAATGAAACTTTTGGAGCCTCATGTTTAATGTGGGAGTTGGGATGCACTGGTGGAGAACACTGGTCCATCCTTTACACTGTAAAAAGCCCTGCCCCTCCCCAGTTCTGTGTTTTATAAGAACTTTGCCTGTGAAGATCAAGGGGTAGATTTTGCTCTTTGAGCCACCTGGTTGACCACCACTCCAACACTATGCATTTCTTGTCATGCACAGAGCTCCTGGGGATTCTGTGCATGCAAAGGTCTGGAAAATTGGGAACAAAATCTACCACGTAGACCACGGGGCAGAATGTGGTTCTGCTGAGAACAGCAGGCAACTGGTGTCAATGGAAAATCCTGAAGCTACCACCAAGGCCAGCATTGCAGGGTCCTGGACAGTGCAGCACAAAATGCACAAGAGAAATCCAACTCTTCCATATCTGTTCTGGATGGACCATGTCCCCAGACTTACCTGGGGTAGTGCCTGCACCACTGTGTCCAAAAGAGCTCGCATTCCCGTGGCCATTTTGAGCAGCTTCAGCACTACGACGAGAAGCAAAGCTAAAGCACCAGGGCTGGGAAACCTTTTTGTATGTAAACAAGACAAACTTATTCAAGGAAGAAGAATGGGACAGACCCTTTGGGGTGGATTCTCCTCTCTCTTATGTCCCTTTGATCCAAGCAGATACTTCATTAATGTCACTCCACCTTTACACTCGTTAAGGAGGAGCATGAGGATCTATGTTTATAAATAAACCCTAAAGGGACAGGGATTTAAGTGTCATGTGTATTCCCCTCCATACCATGAGTAATGGAATCAGGGAAATTCTGGACTGACTCCCTCCTGTCCTTTCCTATTGGGAGCAGATAGTAACCTTCAAAGTCAATTCCCCTGATGCTGGGGAAGGTGCCTCTTTCCCTGAGGTCTGATTCTCCTCTTCTCAGGAGAAGACTGGAAAGGAGGAAATCTAAAAGTCCTTGTTCCTGTGTACTACACTGCAGATCTTTTCCCACAAAAAGTTATGACTCTGGGTTTGAATTAACAATGGGCTACAAAATCCGGGCATGTAGGATTCTGGATCAAAACTCTGCAGCCTGGATCCCTTCCTAGGTCTGAATTAAACTCTGATGACTTAACCCCCGACTTCCCCCAATCAAATAATGGGCCAGATTCATTCCTGATGCAACCTCACTGGCTTCTATGCAATCACATTGTGTATTGGGAATTGCTATTGAAGAGGCCCAAGGCTGTAAAGGCAATCCCTTACCTCTTGCTATTCGCAGCACCCGCATGATGCGTATGATCGTGGGATTGATTGGGAGTGCGGCATTCATTTCAATTTCCTCCAGCGTGATTCCCATGATGGAGAGGAGAACTATGGCAAGGTCCAGCTGGTTCCACCTAGCAGGACACAGGTGGGAAAGACCAAAAAGCTCACTTCATGGACAGGGGTGTTTGGAAGATGCTCACTGGCACTGGCTTTCCATTCTCCTTTAGCAAGGACCACGGGCAAGGCCAACGCCCTATTCCATCTCAGACCCAGGATCAATGGATACCTCAGCTAGTGTTAATCTGCAAAGTACCATCTGCTTCAACTGATTTAGGCCAGCTCAGGATTTGGCCTAAAGTTTGAAACTCACTATGCTGCATTGCTCCCGATATCCCTCCCCTCCCTGGAAGGCCTCTTTTGAACCACCCCATGCTACATCCTCCCCAACACCCTTGGCTTCCTCAGAAATACAACAACATGCCACTTGAAAACTCATGTCAATTTCCAAAGGGATAGCCGTGTTAGTCTAGTCCAGCAAAAAAACCAACCAAACAAAAAAACCCCACAAGGAGTTGTGTGGCACTTTAAGACTAACAGATTTATTTTTCACATGAGCTCTCGTGGGAGAAAATCCCACTTCGTCAGATGCTTCTGGCGAAGTGGGATTTTCCTCCACGAAAGCTCATGCAAAAAATAAATCTGTTAGTCTTAAAGTGCCACATGACTCCCTTTTTTTTAATTTTTTTGAAAACTCATGTTTGTTTGAGCTAAAAGAGATCTAGCTAATTTCCTAAGGAGTTTTTCTGAGAAGTAGGATTGCTCGTGACAGCCTAGAACCATGTATCAGCTATCTGGATAGACTAAGACACAAGCTGTTCCCAGGACTAACTGGAACTGTGTCTGCCTGATCTGGGTTAAGTGGAGCGGGAAATAAGGCTCTTTGACATATCTTGCTCTCCAGCAGGACTCCAAAACACAGCCTGCTGTCACATACGTTTGCGTCTGGCCAAGTGAGCACCAAACTGTGGAGTTATGTTTCTGTGCAGCTGCACTTAGAGCACAACAGCGTTAAGGCCTTTGCTCATTGCTAAGGGGCTTACTTAGGTAGCACCCTGCAGGTGACTCATGGACTAGTCTAGATTGGAAAGGACATCAGTTCTTCAGAAGATGGTGCTGTAAAGTTATTAAATTATTACAGTAGTCTTTTCTAGGCATGTATTAAGGGGAGTGGCTTGATGGCCACCTCTAGGCCAAACATAGCATCAGTTCTTCAAGCACAACATCAGATCTTCACAACATGGTGCCATAAGGATATTAAGAATAGTCTTTTCCAGGAATATATTAAGGGGAGTGGCTTCATGGTCACCTCTAGGCCACGCACAACTAAGCAGTGAAAAAGCCTTTGGTGAACACAGTGAAAGGGGCTAAGAACACCCAAACTCTTGGGTATTTGTTTCCCATTTCCTTAACAAAGCACGACCAACTGCGCCAATCATAGCTTTTGTTAACTCCTTGACTGCCGCCAGTTAGCCGTAAGCTAGTCAGCGTAGCCTGTCGTCTACCCAGCGGCTGATGTTATTTTTACAACAATTCTACAATTACCTGGCTTGGAGTTTAGATGCTGGGCCAAGCACAAAGGAGTCGAAAATAATCTCACCTGTCTTTAAAGAATCTTCGAAAACCAAATGCCACCAACTTCAGAACAGCTTCGAACACAAAAACTATGGTGAACACATAGTTGCAGTATTTCAAGGCTTCATCCAGGGACTGAAAGAGAAGGCACCCGTTAGTTTTAGGTTGGTTCATCTTAGGGCTAGTGTACATTAGAAGTGCTACAGCGGCCCATCTGTGTTGGCGTGATTACATCGTCATGACAGCATGTCTGGTGAAGAAGTCTCCCGTTGGTATAATAAATCCACCACCCTGAGAGAAGCTCTCCCTCCGACATAGCGCTGTTTACACTGGCATTTAGGTTAGTGTAATTTACATCATTTGCGGGTGGCTTATCCACACCCCTGAGCAACATAAGTTATGCCGACACAGGGCTTGTCTCTAGTACAGGTTAATTCCCACCACAAAGCAGTTGGCAGGTAGGTGGATGATACAGGTACGGACAAAAAAGACAGGGCAGGTCTACACTGCCAGCCTTTTTTTGGTAGCAGTTGAACAGAGATACACAAGTTACTTAAAATAACTTGCATATCTGCATTTAACTTCCCTAGTCCCGGCAACTGGTGTAGAACTGAGTCAAAGGGAGCGGCTGTCTTTGATTTAGCACTACTCTAGTTGCTGGGGCAGTGGCCAGGGATTGACTTTCTGATCAGCTGAGCGGGTCTTCCCAGAACTGATGGTGGCCAATCTGCTGCCGTTAGTGAAAACTAGCCTGGAGAAGCACAATGAAGGAATAAAGCAGTTGATGATTGGAAACTTAGAGCCTATTGCTTTGCATGTGAATGAATGGAGTTTAAAGCCCTGATTTGCAACTCACATCAATTTCCCTCTCATAACTTCAGAAGAGTTACTCCTGATATGCACCAGTATGAAAGCAGAATTAGACCCTAAAAGTGTCACTTTGACATGGAAATTTGGACATGTTTCTGCATTGCTTAAAAATAGTAAAGTTTTATCTACAGATGGACCATGACTAAAACCATGCATCCAGTCTACAGGAGTTTTCAAGATCTGGATCTGAATTGTATGGGTTAATTCAATGTCTGTTTTTAATTCAGAGTAGAATGAGCCTCTGGAATCATTGCTGTGAAATATTATCACGTCTAACAGCATAGTCAAACTTGAAAAAGAGCTAGACAGTGATATGAAAAAAAGCATGAGCAGCACTGATACTTGCTAGTCCAAAAATTACAACGGCTATTGACCTCAGACTTCAGGGCATAAACTGCAAAACACATGGCACAAGGGGAAATTCAACCCCTTTCCCACTTACTGTAAGTTTTGCTGTGAGGTGTATTATGAACATCTTATACCTTTTTCTGATCTAGCTAGAGCTGGCCAGGATAGGAAAGAGAATACTGGACTAGATGGATCAGGGCTTGGTTCTGTTGTGACAATTCCTAGGAATACAGCTTATTTTAAATCATTCAGAAAAAATGCAGACCAATGAAATCTTGCCTTCTCAAAATGTGATATATCGCCTGTGATGGGCAAAGTATCTCCATATTTGGAGGAATGTTTGTTCTTTCTGTAAGGCCGCTTTTTGAGTCAGCGATCCAGAATGTTTACACTCTACGATGATGACTGTTTATAATGGATTTCATTGGCGTTGTTGGAGGCCAACAATAGCCTCTCCCCCCAAGACTGCTCAAGCGTTAAAATAAAGTGTCCCAGAGTAACAGTGCTTTTTTCTGATTAAATGTGGCCATAGGTTTTTTTACAAATCAGAAAAATGAACAACAAAAACCAGACACAATAGGAAACAAAAGGCAATGGAGATATTAGAGGGAAAAAAAGCTCATTTGCTTTGGTGACAGGAAAACGCAAGAACTTCAGATAATTAGTTTCCTTAAATCCCCAGCACTTGGAGTCACATGGATATGTGATGATTTCAGCCTTCATTCTTAAAAGAAAAGTAGGTGTCTGGCCCTGATGGCAATGAAGAAAGTTTCAAAAAGTCAACACAGTGCACTCTAATGGTTCAAAAAGTAGAAATACTGTTCCCCATCTATTTTTCACATAATGCCATGATTTAAAAACCAACCTCATGGTTTTCGAACATTTGAGCTTGGCAATTATGAGCGTGGAGGTTTCTTTTGTTTTGCTTAAGAGACCTTTTTGGATCCACTCTAGGCCCAGAAGGTGAAAAAGGGAAAATAAAACCCCAGTGAAGAGAAAAGCCCTCTGGAGTGAGACTGGTTTACTCCAGGCCTTCTAGCACCCAAGGAAGAAATGCTAAGGCCAATGAGGCAAACGGGATGTCTGGCATGTAAGCCTTTAAGAGAAAGGGATTTTATGCTATGAGACAAAAGCAAATTCAGTGAGAAAAGACCCCCCCATCCCCATGAGCTCAGTAGTTTCATACTGACATTGATGAAGGGAATATTCAAAAACATTGGCATACTTCACTCTACCTGCTAATGAAAAGATTACATGATGGATGTCAACAGGACACTGCTAAAATCAGGAAACCAGCTTTTCAGGCTATTTTTCTTTCTTCTCCCTCTCTAGGCAAAAATCCATTTAAAACTCTGTGGACCTGACTTATCTCACACTGCTCTTACTTCAGAGGAATTACTCCTGGTTTACTCGGGAGGAGAATTAAGGGGTGAATCTTTCTTGGCAATATGCTTGAGCTGGCCCTAACAAAAGAAGGAAATGGGACTATAGCTGATGAATTCATTGTACTAAATATACATAGCCTGGCATCCTCAGCAGCATTTCAGATACCTGAGAATACTCACGTCAGATTTTGCTTAGGGTCAGATTCAGATACCACTGAGATTAATGGTCATACGCAGATCATATTCAGTGAAGAGAATGCAGTCCTTAATTGATCTGACTCTCTATCCAATTACGTTTCCTTTCAAATGCCCTCCAAGGAGGGCATGTGGCTCTTACCTTGGGCTGGTTATAGTGCTCCATTGACATGGTGATGACGTTGACTCCAATGATGAAAGTAATGAACAGGTCCAGATAGTGGCTCGTACAGAGGGTGTGGATATACCTCCGTGCTGGGGAATAGTCAGCATAGTAGGGTCTGCGCTGGGCTTCTGCAGAAAGAGACAAGCAAATGCAAAGCAATGACCATGTTTCCCTACCACCAAGGTGAGGCACATTGGCAGGTATCACACATTTCCTGACTCTTGTTTCTTACACGTATTTGGGCGCAGGGTGGGCTCCCTTTAGGAAGCAGCGGGGATCAGAGGCTTCTGAGGGTTTTTAGCAGATGAAAAGCACCATGACTCAGATTAAATGAACAAATGTCTTCAAACTAGCAACAATGGCTCTTTGGAGACACTATTCAGATAAACACCCAAAAGGATCGAATGCCTTATCACAACAATCCAGATTTTGGGGCCCACAGAACTACCCTGGATGCCTTGGAAAGCGAGGTTCTCTCTCTGGCAAGATTTCACTGTACTTACCTCAGTCTCATCACTCAAGTATCTCAAGCACTTTTCCAGCTGCCTAGCAGCAGGGCATGCAAGAGGCTGGGTTGGAAACAAATTAAGGAAGGAAAAGTCTTCACACTCACTACAGGTTCAGTTCTGAGTTGGGCCAAAATGCCAGGGCAGTCCCTATAATTCAGCTAGAATCAGATAAGTTGCAGGCCAGTAGGAATGAGAATGGCAACCTGGACTCATCCCCTACAAGAAAGGGGTTTGCCAGATAGGCCTGGTATATGTGGGAATGCACAGATGGAAGAGGTAGCAGGGGACACACAAATTGGTGCATGATTATTCATGGATAGGACTAGGTTAAGGGTAACTATCCACAGGAGGATGGGTGGCATGTTCAGTACCTATTGTCCCTGCAAGGATTTTGTTGTAAGTAACTCAGATTTGCAAATGGAAAATGACAAGAATTAAAGAGACTGTTATTCAAAGAGAGTGGCTTAGTTCTTCTAATAATGTGGATTAAAAGTATTAATTCCTTCTCTCTTTTGTATCTAGACAGGTGCTTAGTGGAAACAAATAATTTGTGCTATGCCTCCTGTCAGGTGAAATTCACCCTTTTGCTGAAGGACACTCGTCTCACTGCCCAGGATTTAAGGTCACCCAAAAGAAAACATCCTCTAAGTAGCATGAGGTTAAAACATTCATTTTAATGTTACATAAAGCAAGGTTCCTTTGAAATTTTAGAATCAGGGCAGGGCAGTAACCAGGAGACTAACTGGGCTGGGGCCATGTGAACTTTTGGTCATGAGCCTTTTTTTTTAGTTTAACATCTGGCCACAACCCAGAGACTGAACTCTATCTACTTTGTCTGTAATAGATTTTGATTGTTTTCTTCCAACCATCTATTTCATACTTAATAAGCATAAAATACAAATAATCAAATGAAGGCCAAATGTAGCAGTACAATAGATAGCAAAGACCTATTAGGTCACAGTCGAGCCAAAGCAGTGTTGTTTCTGACAAGGGTTTTTGCTAATCATAGAAGATTAGTGTTGGAAGGGGCCTCAGTAGGTCATCTAGTCCAACAGCCTGCTCAAAGCAGGACCAATCCTCACCTTTGTCTAATCTAGTTTTAAATGTCTCAAGAGTAGGAAGAAGAAGAGAATTTGTTTTAGAAGAGAAACATGATACAACTACACTTTGGAGCTCATCCCCCATCCTCCAACCTTGCTAATAGCTTCCAGGTTGTAATGTTATTTTTTGGTAACAGAGATACCACCACATCAGAATGCAAAAACTGAAATAAACTAGATCAAAGGAAACTGAATCCACCCATATCCTTTGGCTACTATTTTTCTTCAGGGTTAGATGTGAAATGGGAACATTTAAACATTTCCTTTAGATCAAGGTCACCTAGACTTAATTCTTCTGCCGCTGGAGGTGGAAAAACAATACAAAACAAACAATTATTTGTGTGTGTGTGGTTTTTTTTTTTTAAATTATGGGTATTAACCCTATCAATCATGTTGGACTGGAATGATGGTCATTGCTGTGAACAGCTGAGTTTAGCTAATTCTATAGTATATCTATAAAAAGCATTATTTTAAATAAAAAAAAATATGTTTGTGGCTGGAAGTACATTGTACTTTCCAGCTTATCACATGTGGAATTTTTAGGAGAATGCGCTAAATCAGTGCACTAGAGGATTATAATTATTTATTGACTTCTCTGACTATATCAATTGATTAACCATTTATTAAAAGAGCTGGTTATCACATATTAATCCTTTATAAAGAATTTACATAATACACCCTTAGGATACAATGTGAGTCCAAAGTTAAATGCTCTACTTTGAAATGGCTGGAGCACAGGCATGCTTTTTGTCCAGCTGTTGAAACAGACCTTTCCTTTGAGTAACGGACAGCATAGAGGATCATCTCTGTGATGTACAGCACAAAGGTGCCATGTACAGTACATGTAATAAATGTGATATACTCTGCAGATGTGTAGGGCTGTGTTGCGTTATGGAAGAATGACTGGAAGAATGGGCTGGTTGCTTGGAAGCACGGCAGATATTTTATACGAGCTGGACAGAGGGCCAGGAAAAGCTCTTGAAAACTCCTAATTGGCTGATGCTCCCTACGTTCTTTAAGTTAGTTAATGGATGGAAAAGAACTTTAACTCTGAGACACATACAAAGACAATCCAAGGGTAAAATTCGATGACATTTGGAAACAGGTGCTACATCATGCTTGGTGCAGCAACTCATGCAATGGCAATTTGAGGCGATGCGACTCATGCACGGCAAATGTGGCATGCAAGGGTGGGCAGAAAGGACAACAGATCAGATTCGGCACTCGGTTACACGCTGTAACTTAGGAGTTGCCTCACTGGAGTCAATGGGTTACACTGGTATGAAACTGGCAAGAAAGATAGATCAGTCCCATGTCTTTGATGTCTGACCAATGAGGAGGCTTCTATTTCAACATCACAGTGTAGTAGTAACACACTATGTCACCAATAACGGGTTCAAAGCTGAGCCAAATCACAATGTATTCCAATTTCCTTTAGCCATAATATTTCTAAGTTATTTGCACAAAGTCACAGCTTGTCTCGTGCATGCCTAGTTTTGATCCCGTCAAGGCCACGTGTATTTATGTGCATTACCATCATCCAAAGAGAAGAGGCTGTCATAGTCTCTAGATTTCTGTGCATTTCATATGAAGGCTCACTGCACACATCATACAGGCTGCTAAATTTGGGAGATGGGAACCTACAGGAGAAATTTGATGAGGGGAACACTGTATTGCAGGGGTGGGAAATGGTCAAACACTTCATTAATTACACCACCAGGCAGAGGGCAAGTCTCTCTGTTCTTCCCATAGAAATAGTTTCTGTGATGACATTGCAGCCAGCAGATTCTGACTAAAATGTCAAAAGGAGTCCATTACCACTATTAATTATTGCTGACATGGTGGAAATGCAGGAGGAAAGAGAGACCATCAAACACATACAAGAAGGGAATCGCCAGTCTCGATTCTTGCCCCAGATTACTGATATTGACTAATAATTGCATGATTTGGAATCTTCCCTTCCCTGGCGAATATTTAGACGGCTCTGGCTGTGATTTTGCTGACATGACCCTGGCTGAAGCCCTGCCTCCTATTTAAAAGGCATTCAAGCTGGCCTTTGAAGCACTGTTAAAAGCTGCCCCATTATTCTCCTCTTCACAAAACATTCAAAAGCCAAGTGGGTGTACATGCATGCTTGTCTAGGCTGGGTTTATACCCATATTAAGCAAGGAGCTGGAAAAAGAAGCAAGATGGTTCTGATGTTCCTAGGCAGACATGAAACATATGGCTATACAGTGCACAGGTTTTAGTCACAGTGCAAATATTCTATCAACTATCGAGATCACACACCGCATTGATTAGACAGCAGGGGCATGATCCTGACCATTGCTTAGTATTCCTGACTAGAGCCCTGGAAATCCACAGATATCTGCCTTATATCTGCATCCGCAGATACAACACGGATATCCGCGGACCATTTCTCGCGGATGCAGATGGGATATGGATACACATGTTTTTATCTGCACTGGGCTACAGCCCTGCAAATATGCGGATACCCGCGGATATCCGCATTATATTTGCATCCGTGGATACAACACAGATATCCGCAGACCATTTCTTGAGGATGCAGGTCAGATATGGATCCACTTATTTGTATCCGCGCAGGGCTCTATTCCTGACTCTTTCTCATCCTATGGGAGAATTCCTTATGCTCATTCTTACTAGGACACCGCTTTGGAGTCTGTTCAACAAACCAGCCTCTTCCTTCTACACGCCACATGCGTCCAGATGTGAATTACTCCACCCAGCATCCCCAAAGGAACAAACAGCAAATTAAAGGTCACTGGGGATCATGCACTATGCAGAGAGCCAGGCTGGGCACAGCCTTTCCATGTTCTCTGTATGGTGCTACATGCAATCTTTCCCCGGTTCACTCAACTAGCCCATGGCGTTAAAAATCAAACTTCAACTTTTCATCATCAGACTGAGGGCCATCCCAGTGCTGTTGCCACTGGGCTCAGTTTTCAGTCTAGCTTGATCTCTTATGCCCTTGTGTTTAGCCACTGAACAATATGAGAGCATCACTCGGTTTTAACCTGGCATCAGATTGTATTCACTGGGCCAAGTGATTCAGTGCTTCAAGTCCACCAGGCTTTTTAGTAGTTACAACAGGGCTGAATTGGCCCAGTGTCCTAAACACAGAAGAGATCAAACTGATCCGTTTGTTTTTAATCAAAGCTTTTAATCTGAGGCAGACAGTTTCACGTTATGCCTTCTGGAAGCCTCATCAAAAGGTTAGGAGTGGCAGGATTATAAAATTACAGCACTTTTACTTACATAGAGGATATATCTGAGGAAGGCAGTGATTGCATTAGGAGAAGTAGGTTAGTGTATCTTCACATTAACAATTCATTGTTCTGCTTTAAAAAACAAACCCAAACCAACATTTTATTTCTGAAGCCTATTTATTCGATCCACCTCCCTCTTTTTCATTCCAGCGAAGTTAACGGGCAAAGATACAGCATAATGCTGAACACTTAAGTAATATCTTTAGTCCATAGATTTCGAAGCACTTTATAGAGGGTGATAGTTTCCCCACCTGTGACAGTAGAGCTAAAACTGAGGTACAGAGGAGAACGTGACTAGCTCAAGATTACACTGCAACAATGAGGGAAGTTGCGAACTTCCAAAGGGGTAGCCATGTTAGTCTAGTTCAACAAAACAAACAAGGAGTCCTGTGGCACTTATAAAGAATAACAAATTTCTTTATCGCACGAGCTTTTGTGACATTTTATTCACAATTATTATTAGTTCTATGATCGTGGTGTCCAGCAGCCAGGACTGGAGTCACATTGTGTTAGGTGCTACACAAAGGCACAGGAAGACACTAATGTACCACAAGAGACACCGAGGCCACAAAACGAGGGAAGAGAGTAGGTGAGGGAAACAACAAGGACGTGAAGTTTGGTAGGTCAGCTTTATGCAGGACTTGGTGGCCCTCAATTCTAAACCACTTTCTCTTCTGCTTTCAATAAATGCACCAACAACTGCCTGCCCAGCATTTTCTCAGTTAATATCAGCCTCTCCTGACCAATGAATACTTTCTACACTGGCCAGCGCCCACTGCACCCTCAGGCAGGTCCATTGATCTCGCTAGGGACATTGCCGCTGTAAGAACCACTACCCCTGTGGCCAGGTTGCAAGGTGCATTTGTAGCCAGAAGAAGATTTTTGTTAAAGTGCCAGGGAAAGGAGGAGGAATTGTGGTGCCCTCCAGCAGCCATCAGCTCCTCCTCCTGCTACATGGGAAACTGGGTAGGGAGCAGGGAAAGAGGAGGAGAAAGGCAATCTGGTGGTCTGTCCTTCCCGTAATCAGCTGCCCCAGCCACCTTTAGTCTAGGAAGGGCAGGGAAGGCTGCTGAGCAGAGCAGGTGGATGTTAGGATGCCCAAGGAACGTACAGGACTAGCTGACAGTGTGGATTAACTCGGAGGAGATTAGAGCGGTGGTTGATATCATGGGAGCAGCCCGGAGATCCTCACATCTTGACCTGTGCCCACCCACTTCTGGCTGGGATCCTGCTGGGCAAGTAGTGAGGGGGCAGGAGAGAGCCTGTCCGCAGCACTTCACAGCCCAGCTGAGCGAGAGCCCAGCTGGGCTGTGTGTGATGGGGTGGCCAGATGTAGGAAGGAAGGTGGATGGCAGGTAAATAGGGGACCAGGGAAGCTCCTCATGCTGGGAGTACCAGCTACAAAAGGCCTAGGGCAGCCTGTGGAGATGAAAAGAGAGCATCTTCCGCCCAAATCCACCTGGGGTTTGGGTGAGTTCGGAGCAGGACCAAAGTGCTGCCCTTGGGTCACCGAGCTCTTCTGGTGTACAGCAGCATATTGCCTGCTCTGTAGCGATGGTGTGCAACCTCCAAAGGACCGTAGCCTTGGCAGACGTTGGACCAATATGGCTCGTGGAGCCAGTCAGTGTCTATATGATATTCACTGTCTGTGCCATGGGCAGGTCGTGAGTTAGCTGCCTCTCCCAGAGGGCTAACCATTTCCCAGACCTCAGCTTATATGGTGCACTTGTGTGCACGCACGCACATACTAACAACACAGGCCGACCGCTAGAGACAGAGACAAGTCAGCAACTGCTCAGAGACGGGAGCAAAGTCAGACAGACAGGTGGCCAGACAGTATATTTGCCAACTAGAATCGCCTTTTGTTGCCCATGGCATGTTACATGTGTTACCCCTTGGCCTTCTCAGAGGAGAATACATCTCACTGCTTCTCATTCTCTTTCTGTTTTTATGGTCACTGCAGCCAAGCTGTTGGGATTGGCTGAACCCCACCGACTTGGTCTTGCTCTCCTTCATCACTGTTTTCACCGTATGTTTTCCTCCCGATGACAACCCACCCATTTTACCCTTTCCCTCCTTCCAGGTACAAGATAGCAACAGCACTGTGCAACCCAAGACAGACGCCGCATCCCCTCACAGGCATAGGACATCACGCACACACAGAAAGTCACCAGGCCGTACGCCACCAGCCACGTGTTGCATCTTTCTGAGTCTGCCATGCTCTGAGCCAAACCCATCGGCTTCAAAGTTACCCACAGAAACCAAAATCCCACTCATTTTTTTTAAAGCAGTGTTTAAATTTAAATACTAATTTAAAAAGTAACCCTTGTTTGGTTTCTCTTGGTTAAAAAACATTCCCAGAGCCAAAGCTCTCCGTTCCGAATGTTGCCAGGAAGGAATCCGCAGAGCGCCCATTTGAGAATGAGCTGATCTGAGGTAACCTCTCCGAGGCCCTGCATGTCAGGAAGCATTTAGACTCACTCGCCTGGCTTGATTCCCTTCCAGACAGCTGTCCTCACTGCACGCTTTTGGCAAAAAGTCACACTCCACGCCTGTGCAATGTCTGGTTCTACAATCTAGAAGTGTCTCTGCTGTGCCGACCTTGCTGGGCTTCTGTGTGAGTTAAGATGAGCTGTGGAGCTCTCTGGCAAAGCAACTCCCTTTGCTTAGATAGGGACTGGCACTGCTCAGCCTCTGAGCCGTGAGCCAGGGACAAGCCTGTTGTAAATCTAACCCAGCCACCTGAAAGAAATCACTGATGGCTAGAATAGTTCTCATTAGCTTGTTCTGTATCTTATTTTCTCTAGAAGCTGCTCTTTATGTACAAGTTCAACTTGTTATGGTGTGGAGGCCTCTTTTGGCACAACTGTGTGAGCTGCCGAGTGCCTCCCAAGAAGTGCTGTGTGACCTAAAGTCCCACGGGGAGTTGAGGGTGCTGCAGGACCTTGCAGAATCTCAGTTTCCAAAGTGTAGGAATAGAGAAAATGGCATTTCCAAGCAGAAGATGTGGAGAAAGTGACTAAGAAAGCGTTACCCCTTCATGAGCACACTCAGCGGCCACCCAATGAAATCAGTAGGCAGTTGGTTTGGAACAAATAAAAGGAAGTGCTTCTTCACAAATCACGCAGTCAATCTGTGGAACTCATCGCCAGGAGACATTGTGATGGACAAAAGTATAATTGGGTTCAAGAAGGAATTGAATAAGTTCATGGAGAATAGGCCCATCAATGGCTATTGGCCAAGATGGCTAAGCCTCTGACTTCTAGAGGCTGAGACTGGACGACAGGAACGATCCCTCGATAACTGCCCCGTTCTGTTCATTCCCCATGAAGCATCTCGCACTGGCCACTGTCAGAAGAGAGGATATTGGGCTAGATGGACCATTGGTCCGACCCAGTACGGCCATTCTCACAGTCTTATGTTACAAGTATCAAATGAAGGAACCTCAACTGAACTTTGGTGAATAAGGGCACTGCCTGGTCCTCATGATTTGGCTTTGCCTTCTGGGGGCTCGTGTCAAATCCAGGCTGGGTCAATGGGAAGTCACTGAGATCAGATGATGGTATAGCATGCTCTGTGAAATGAGTTTGGTGTCAGGCCAGTTCCTAATGGAGAAGTGCCCACTTCAAAAACCCCACCTCCATCGTGGCATCTCAGCCGACAGCTGAATGACTGGAACGGGCCATGGAGGGTAACCTTCTCTCTTAGCCCCAGGTAGTTTGTGTCCAGATTAGGGTTGATGCATGAAGGTGGGATGTGAAGGTGAATCCATTCTGCTACTGTCCTGTACTCCTACTGCAAGTTTCAGTCCAGCCATGAGGCCCCAGGGATTTGAATCCAATACCTTTCAGCATGCAATACAGTTTTTCTGATATTTAACACAGAAACCCCAAGTCAACTGCTGTTGGGAAAGGGCTTAGTTTTCCCTGCATCTGGAGTGAGAGAGGCCTCCTGCTGCATGAATTTATCATAGTCTCTGTGGTTTCACAAACTGTCTCCCATTCCACAGCCAGATTTGTTTTAAAGCTCATGTCAGTGTGTATGAGCGACTGCCCCAGCAGGAGGTAAGCTGTGTGAGAGAAACAGCGATGGTATTAGAGAGGAAAATACTTTTTTGGAAGGCTGACAGCTGAGCGTCAAAAACTGGTGAATTGTCCATCCTCCTCATGACTGCAGGACTAGAAGCTAAGAGTCACAAATCTAAAGGCCAAGCAGAGTTAGGAAGCAGTGGGATGATCAGACCCCAAATTGCTTTGCCAAGACATCAAGAGTGACTTAGCAGAACCATCTGGGAGATGGGATGTGGCTCAACTTTCAAGATTCATGAGGTCTATGGCCAGAAGGGACCATTGTGATTACCAGTTTGCTCTCCTGCATAGCACAGGCCACAAAACACCCCCAAAATAATTCCCAGAACATAGCAAACCCTCTGCTATCCATCATGCTTTAGGAATTTCATGACATGGACTGTTCTCCAATGGGAACGGAGCCGAGACCAGACTCATTACAGATCAGACCAGCATCTGAACCCAAAGGTAGGTGGCGATGTTAGCTCCAAAGTCTCTAAATCAGCTTAAGATGATTAAATCTTGTCTAAAAGGAGAGCGGACACCTGCTTTTCCTCACTTTGTTCTCCAAGTTAGCTTAAGATGATTAAATCTTGTCTAAAAGGAGTGCGGACACCTGCTTTTCCTCACTTCGTCCTTGAGCTGGAGTTGATCTTCCTGCATATCACATGGGGGTGGGGGTATATTTGATTCTTATGGCTTTCTTTGGGAAACAGCTGCCCGCAATCTGCCCACAGCCTGGCAGTTCTCCTGGGTGTGTTCTTGGACTCCAAGACTTCTTGCAGGAAAATTGAGTGGTGCTGATTTCATTGGGCAGGGACTTTCTGGGAGAGAAGTGTTAGGTGAATTCAAGGGGAGTTGTACGTGTTGGTTAGCTCTCAGGATCTGGCCCCATAGCGTGATGAACAAACTGCTATATTGTGGCATTGTGGTTGCCCAATCCAAAATCTCACTGAAGTTACAGGAAAGTCTCCCAGGACCTCAGTGGACTTTGGGTGTTAATTGTGTCATCTGAACCTCCCGGAAGCTAGCTGCCTCCCAACATGTTTTTTATTCATGGTGCCTGCTCTGCTACAAATACTGTCAGAACTGCCTCCTGGGATGCCAAGGTTTCCACTTCTAGCCCCAGCGTGAACCCAGATGCTCAGATGCATGAACAAGAACGGTAAAGAAGAGACAGACTGTGGCATCATTTTTCAGGTCTCACAAAAGGTTCAGTTGGCATTTAGAGCAGGAAGGTTTGAGCAGGGCTGGGTTTATTTTAGGCATAGTCAGTGGACCCATGATTAGCTACAGATCCAAGGTATGCAGCCCTTGCTTGGGTTGCAGGTCAGTCTACCACTGATTAAGGCCCAGCAGGAGTTTGTTGTGCAATGATCTCACACTCAAGTCACCTGTGACAAAGTAATAGAGAGGCAGTGGAGAAAATAGAAGTTTTTGTCAGAGAGGTAGGCTGGCCGCTTCTGGCTCAAGTGCGGATCAGATTCGGGAATGGAAGGAAGAAACCAGCTGGGGCTGAACTTTCGAACAGCACAGCTCCTGCTTGCCACACCACTGCAGCTAAGACATCACTTTTTGATTTCATGGCACCTCTAGCTGATGCATATGGGTGTCTATTGCCTTATGCGCCTAGCAGCGTGGCATTAAGAGTCACTGGGCCATGACAAGAGGTTATGTGAGGCAGCATAATGACAAGGGAACAATTTCTATGTGACCAAGTGCTAGTGTGCCTGGTGGAGATGAAAGCATCATGCATCTAATATCTGTCTATGGCTTGGAGCAGATCCCTCCACTCAGGTATGAAACAGTCCAACCAGCTCAAAAACAGTTTTCTTGAATCTGTAAAATGAGGCCTGTGGGACGGGTTCTTGGGGATGTTTCCAGTGCTTCCTGCCTGGGAACATCACCTACAACTCCCTTTTCTCCCTGCTATTTTTGGCCTTTGCATTCCCACCCACTAGCTAGAGTCTAGCAGGGACAGTGAAAGTGAGAAATCGTGACAGCAAAAATGAGCTGAGATGTTTGGAAACTTTCAGCAAGTTCAGCTGTAGAAATGGGTAAAGAATCAGGCAGATTTTGTTGTTCTCTGGTGTCTGGTCTGGTTTGGCCAGTCCTAAAAGAAATCCACAGTAGGACTTTAGCAAAGCTACATAGGTCCCTTACGGCTCTCCAGGTGACCAGTGTTTCCATCCACCATGTTTAAAAGGCCTGTCCAAGACTTAGATCATGGCTCTGTACAAAAGGTCTCCTGCAAGGGGTGGCTAGGCAAACATCTTGTTTAATGGATGCCCTTCAGGACAACTTGTCTCAAACTCTCCATACAGGGGCTCCAGTCCTCTCCCCAGTCCTGTTTTCTCATGCCCTCATGCAGCATGTGTGTGGCATGCGGGGGCCATGCGCCAAGTTCCTAAAAGCATCACAACTACTTGGTCTAAGGAAAAAAAATCAAACCACCACCATCATAATTTAAAAAGGTAGGCGACACTTTAAGCCCCAGGGCACTGGGATGCCCTTGTGAGTTGCTTTTGCACACATGGCAAACATTGCTATGTTTACTCAGTCAATCCCTTGCTCACCCAACAGCCTTCTTCATGCTTCCTGAAGATAAAACAAGAATTGTGTCCTGAGGGTCTCACTAGTAATTGAGATAGGACTCTGCTTTCCGGGTCTTTATTCTACCTACTGTCTAAGTAAATGGGCAATGGTCACTGAACTGATAGAGGACCTTCCCGGGTATTTGTAGCCCTGAGACTTAAGGAGTCGCCAAAATAGTAAATAAACAAAGCGGTCTTTTTAGTCCCATGTCAACAAAACCAAAGGAAAATGAAAGTCTTGCTTTGGAAGCAGGCAGGGCTCAGGAAGATTTTGGTTTGTAACGCAGTCTACCGACCAGACATGTATATCTCCTTACTCCTGCGCTTTTTCTCCAGGCGCCTCAGCCGCTTCTCCTCCCGCCGACGGGCCTCTTCTGCCTCCTGGTGCTGCCGGCACTTGTGGAAGTTCTCCACCACCACCCCCACGAACATGTTGAGGACGAAAAAGCTGACAATGAGCAGGAAGGAGATGAAGTAAAGAAGCATCCATGGGTTGTGGTTCTTGATGGGCTGGGAGATGAAGAGAGAAGAGGAGAGAAGAAGCAGCAGTATGGGAAAAATGTGGGTCATTGTAAAGTAGAAATATCAAGCATCCAGGAGCAGTGGTAGTCTGTGATGGATTCCCATGGGTAGGAGAATGGGGCTGGGAGAAACTGTGGGATGTTTCCCAGCAAGTTTTCATTTCACCCAGTTTCTTACCTGCTGAAATTTCACATTCTTTAGTGCAAACCGTAATTTGGCTCTGAAAAAAAGATTTCCCTGGCAAGATCACTCTTCTGGCATGGAAATAGTTTTAACTGAAAACAGGCTCAATTTTATTCTTTCTGGGGGGTGTTAATGCTTAGAATTCATGTTTTGCAATTGTTCAAAGACTCTTGGATGATGCAGATAGAAAGAACACGGGGTTACTGCTGATATGATGTGGCACCAGTCACCTAAGGATCTTGAGAAAATTTTGTTAATTCTCATGAAGCCTCACAACATCCAAATCTGGTGGCCTCTCTTTTTAACAACCCTGTTTTTTTCTATTTCATGTAAATGAATTAATGTTCACCAGGAATTCCTTAAAGGTACATGGTTTCAGGGCCACCTGGGTGCTGGAGTTGTGGTCCCAAGCTATCTGTCCTTAAATGCAAGACGTTTTGTAGCTTTAACTGCATGGTGTTTTCTTCAGCTATGGCTAGGGAGGAAGGGGGATTACTCAGAGCTGCCTGTGGGCAGTGGATATCTGGGCCACTGTAAGTAAACATTTCTCAATACAAGCACGATTCTGACCAGCCCCTGCATATGCACATAAAGAATATCTTTCCCTGCTTTCCTGCAAAGGGGCTGCCCAGAGACCCACTGGAGGATGTAGACCCTGCTCTCTCTTAGTGGCTCCATGGACACTCGGAGCCTGAAAGAGGATGGGAAAAGTTGTGGTGAAGGTGGGGACATGGCTGCACCCCAGACACACAGGCTGTCCATGCAGAGTAGGGAGCATACTGTAGCTTTTTCACAGCATGGGTAGCTGCCATGCTGGGGACACTGGGACCCTGATGAGGAAATCCAGCTGAGACGCCTGCTGAACTGGGGGTGTGTCTCACACCCAGATGGCATCAAAGGCACAAATGAGACCTAAGTCAAGTGCCTGTCAAAGCTCATCTGGGGCTCTCAGGTCACTCAGGTCCACCCTGCTGCTTTGAGACCCCCCTACTGGAATGGCAGAGGTCGAGGTACGTGGTTACATGAACGGCTGTGATCCATGCATAGAGATCTAGACCAGGAACAACTAAATTTCACTGTACAGCTTCGTGAGCTCTTTTGTTTCTACCTGCTGGTCAACGCCCACAGCATCCAGGCCATCATACATGATGTTCACCCAGCCATCTTTGGAGGAGAGGACAAACAAAGACATCAGAGCCTGTAAATAAAAGGAATAATATAAAGACCAGCCCTGCTGCTATTCACCTCCCCTTAGTCTTTTTAAGGGAGACAGGAATAAGGTGGACTCATTTGCTCTTTGAGCTTCTCAGGCTAGCCCTGGAAAGGTAAGGCTGTAAAGATCAAAGAGAAACGGCAGAATGAATCAATCATACCACTTTCCTTTCCCTTCAGTACATCAGGAAGAGAAACCATCAACATTTGCAGACAACATCTGGGGAAACACAATGAATTTCGGGGCTCTACAAGGGATTAGAAGCCAAGAAGAGTCAAATGGTCTGTTAAAAGGATTCATAGCACAGCAGAGAGAATTGTTTTAAAATGGAATTTATTGTGGGTGTAACCATGTGAGCGGTTGATTTGGTTTTTGTTTTGTTCACATTCACTGATGTACGTATAACAATAGGAAGGTTCCACTCAGCTACACTGCAATGTTGCCAGTATCACATGTACGAAGATTAGGGGGTGCATGCGTGTTTGTGTAATTTATTCAAGGGTTCCCCCTCTCCCCAAACACACAGGTAGAAACTTACTATTTAAAAAACCAAAAGCTGAGAGTCACACAATTAACTGACTCCAGGTGCTGTGGTTTTAAGGGAAATAACAGGACCATAGGACTGGATGGGACCTCTTGAGTCACTGCATACTGTCTCCTGCTATTACAGGCATTCCCTTAACGAATCCCATTCAGAATTTTGTCAGGTGCCATTCTGAAATGAGCTAGGTCATTTGCCACCACTATTCCCACAGGAAGACTGCTCCAGAATGAGATCCATGATAAAATCACAAGATTTGACAGTGCTGTATCCGTGCAAATGTGAGCTCATGCTATTGATTATGACAACTGTCAGCATAGCTTGGGGCACGTGACAGCCATCATCTCGGTCAACACAGTGAGGAGCAAACCAAGGGCCTCTAGAGCTAAATGAATCCAGTGCTCATCCCACGTGTGCAACAGCCTGACATCCTCTGTGGGTCAGGCCCCCAAGGGGATAGATCATGTAGATCGATAGAGGGTTACGTGTATTTCTGCACCATGCTGGTATTTATTTATACATGCCACGGAAACACAAAAAAATCTGATTCTTCTTTTTTTTTTTTTTTTTTTTAAATCAAAGTACTGTTTCATATTAGTAACCAGATTGCAATACCTGTACTTGTGCTGAACAGCACCTTACACCAAGAGTGGTGACCTGAAGTAAATCAGCCCACTCAGCGAGCATGGCATCACCCAGCATGAGTAATGGGTCCAGACTCTCAGCTCCCGGGTTTTGTTAAACCCGTTATATACACAAAGCCCAAGTTGGGGACCTGCAGAGGAGTTGGCTGGAAGATCAATGCTGGAGGGGGGATGCATTCGGAAGAGCCCGTCAGACAAGGACACAGAAACCTCTCAGAACAAGCACTACTTTACCTGCCCTAAATTGTCAAAGTTGTATTTCTGCCGGACCCATCGGTAGTGCGCCTTAGTGCAGTCAGCTTTAGTGGAGATGTTTTTGGTGTCTGGTCCTTCGCAATAGTAGAACTTGCCCTTAAAAAGCTGAAATTGAAAGGGGGTGGGGTGGAGGAAGAAAAAGATCTTGGAAAGCCTGGCATGGGCACATTGTTCTGTTCCAATGACAGATCCTTGTCTACTTTGGTTGGCCTTTCTTCCCTTGTCCCCTGAGCTGAGGTACCCCTCTGCAGGCACAAAGCCTGATGCCCCTGTGTTAGGTTAAGAGGATTTTGAGTCCCTGGGGGGATCAGACAGTGGAGAAAAGGCTGTGCCGAATGACCTGTCAGGCTTGTTGGCAGGCAGAGAACGGTTCCTTGGTGATGGGCGAGAGCCTTACCTGTACCCCTAAAATCCCGAAGATAATGAAGAAAGCACAGCAGATAAGCACAATGTTTCCAATAGGCCTCAGGGATGATATCAGGGTCTCCACCACCAGTTTTAGACCTGGGGCTCGGCTGATGACTCTGGGGAAGAAAAGAGCAGAGGAAAGCTCGGCTTATCATAGAACCATAGGGTTAGAAGGGACCGCAAAGGTCGTTTAGTGTAGTCACATTTATCCTGTATTTATTCCTCCTCTACCTTGTGGGCAGTCAAGTGGATATACCCTTCTCTATCCAATAGCTTGTCCCTATACTATCCGATAGTTCCTTTCATCCAATGACTTCAAAGCACTCTACAGGCATTAATTAGTTAAGTTGCACAACCCCCCAGCTAATCAGGCAAGTGCTCATGGACCCGTCCTTCTCTCAGGGCTAGTATAAGTGGTTCTTTGGAAGCTTGGACAGATGTCGCTGCATCAGATGCACTGGGCTCATATTTGGAAAGTTATCTTTCAAAAGATAAGAGAGAGAGAGAAACATACAGTAATTTAAGGGGCCTTTGTGTATGTGAGTCTCAGGCCCTTATTCTTAAATGACTTAGATATTGGAACACAACTATGCAACAATTTAAAAAATAAATAAAGAGGTTGCATAAAAACATAACTTCTGGTGCCCGGGTTATCTAACCAGTAGCACGTGCCAGTTTACTTTCTCATAACAGATGGAGAGGAGGTGAAATTGAACTTTAAAATGGAAAAGAAAATACCAAGTTTATTCAATGCATGACTGAACCTGTGGAACTCACTGCCACAAGGTTTGTTGAGTTCAAATGTGTAGCAGGGTTTCAGAGATGATTCAAAATTTATATAGGCAGTGATAACATTCAGTTATGTTAGATTGGATAAAAATATATGAGGTATGTTAACCCTCATGCTTCAGGACATAAGCCAGTCGCTAGTGAATGCAGGCTAGGATGGAATATTTCCTATGGGCAGGTTATTCCATAATTGTCCATGAAAGGCTATGTCCTCTGAAATACTGTCTGCTCTCAGAGACCAAAGACCGAGCCCCTGATCTGATCTGGAATGGTGGCCTTGCTCCAGGCCTGAACTTTTCCTCTAAACAACAAGCATGTATAAATCTTTTTAACAGACTTGGGCTCAGACCGTTAGAACATCCCCATCTTGCAAGTCACTCAGATGTTCCCTCTGTGGAAATGCTCACGAAGGCTAATGAAGTAAGGGCTCAATCCTGCAATGCCCTGAGCACCTTGGCCCCAATCCAGCCAGGCACTTGAGCACATGTTCACTTCCTGTCAATGCGACCACTCAAGCACTTAGATAAGCTCAGGCTGAAATGTTTTCCTGTATTGCACCCACAGTTCTCAATACCTTTTGCACTGTTGAGCCACAAGACACCATTTATAAAGGGGGGTGTTTCATCATGGGAGGGGGGTTGTTTCCTACCCATCCGGTCCAGAAACTGACTCAGAGCTGGAAAGAATTTGAGGCCAACAGCTCTATTAACAAAAGGGGTTGCCCAATTAATACATAGCAGCAATTGCCTTCTATTTGCAGAGGGCCCAGCAATGAGTCCAGAAACGGGGTTTGCAACAGCCCAGAAAGTGGGTGTTTTTTCTTTTCCACGTGAGTGCCTAGAAAGAAAGCATCTCTCATGTGGGTCTGAAAAATATGTTTGCACCCAAACAACACCCAAAGCCATAGGGAATTTTTGCAACAGACTGGATGCTTCTACTGAAAAATGTCAAGGCTTTCTAAAGGGGTGTGCAAGACAGTCTTGTCGGTAGATTCATTTTGCATGGCTAAGTTAACACTTCTGTGTCCAGCAGGCTTATGTGCTTGGCAGGTGGAAATTTGTGAAGAAGGGATAGGGGATACAAGGTAGATCTTGTAGGCCTGGGGCTGCTCAGTCAAAACGTAACATTGGAGAGTTTATACTTCTTCTGTATGAATAGCACGTAAGTAGCTTCTTGCTCTCCCAAGCTTGCAGTGAGTAAACTGACAGATTAACCTGCATCTACTGCATCCAGGGAAACTGAACGGTCTTTAGAATAATAGTGCAAAAGGCACACCAAAGTCAATGACGGATTCTTTGCAAATACAGCAGATTGAATAATTCTCAGGAACTATTTTTGTTTCAAATTCTGTCCCTTATTACTTGTTCATACATCATTTGTGCCTTGATTGCCTTTATTATCCATAATTTCAAAAGCCAGAAAGGACCCTTGGGGTCATCTAGTCTGGCCTCTTGTGTGAGACAGATCCTAGAACTTCCCCCAAACGATTCCTGCTTGAACTACAGCACCTTCTTCAGCAAACAGAATCTTGATTTTAAAATTGATGGAGAATCTATTACACCTCTGGATAAATACAGTACTGTTAGTGTCCCATTGTGCTGGGCATTATAAGTACACAAAGTAAGAGACTGTTCCTATTCTGAAGAGGTTGCAGTCTAAGATGACAGCAGTAAAGACAAATATAGACACCAGACTGGGGGACTGAAGCAACAGATTAGATGGAAACATTAACGCAACCTCTTTATCACCTAGGAAATAACTAGCAAACACACAAAAGCCATTGCTTAGGTCAGAATGGGCCTAAACATGACTGTTTCTCACTTACAAATGTGATGGGAAAAGGCAAAGACCTCTTTTTCCTAAGGACCATGAGTTACTGGAAGCACCTATCTTGTTTCCAGTGACATTTCAGGAAAGAGTGCATGTGTTTTGTTGGGCATGATGCAAAACGGGAATGGGCACAGTGAGCTAGTAAGAATTCTCCAAGCACTGATACTCCTACTGTGCTAGTGTAACCCAAATACAAATTCCCGTTACTCCTCATTCAAATATTGAAAACCTCACCTTTCCTTCTCCTAGCCAACAGCTACAGCACATCTAGGTGATGTTAAATAAACACTCACTGGAGAAAGACTAAAGAAACTGGAGCTTCTTCAGTTATGGTCAGCACCTATCACATGTAGCAAATGCTACCTTCCCATTTGAGAAGGCTACACATGCGTGAGCGTGCATCAGCTCGCTCAGATCATAATAGGTGTACCTAAAACCATTTGTTCATTCACTTCTGATCATAAGCGACTGAATGCTCAGATTTTCTCCATCAGTGCTGAGGGCTCGTCTACACAGCATTAGCTTAAATTGGTTGAAAAAACAACTTTGTTAAAAGACTGTGTAGACACACTTGTTTAGCTTTCTGCTTAGTTATATTGGGTTAACTTAGGTCTGTAAATGGATCAGTGCAAGATAAACAGATCAAAGCTAAGTCCACAGAAATATAAGAGAGCCTACATAGGAAGCTGCACAAGCTTAACTAAACTGGTTTAAAATCATGTCATTAATTAAATAGGTTCAACTTTGTGTGCATGCCAGGCTGTAGACTGCAAAGCGTGCCTGGAAACCTTCATGGAAATGCAAACTTTCCCTTCTCATAACTTACTCTGCGTCTGCTGTGGAAACAGAAAGGGATCCTGGCTTGGTGACTGACATTTTACAGCTTTGGAAGAACCCTCTACTAGAGCAATTCACTACAGTCATCTTTGCCAATTTCTGTTAACACTCATCTGTGGTGAGAATAATATTTTATGACCCAGTAAAATACCGTTAGTTTTCCCATCATTATTGGCGATTGTTCTGTCACAGCATTTTCATCATGAATTTGCAAAGGAGTCATAAAGTGCGATTCACTGTCGTTAGGATTCCAATTTACCCAGTCATGCAAGGCACTGAAACAATTCATATTTTTAGTGTATCCCAGTGGATAGATTTCTGGGGCTCAGGAGGCCTGGCCTATTGTTTGTAACCTTGTGAAAATCTTTTTCCCAACCTGTGCCTCATTCTCCCCACTGATAAGGTAGGGACAATATTCACTGCCTTCATGAAGTGCTTTGATATCTCTGGATGAAAAGTGCTACATGAGCACTGCTTCCAAGAAAGTCTTTTGGTTCAGAAGATTCAAAGGATTACTATGTTAGTCTAGTTCACCAAAACACAGGACTCTTTGCTTGATTCAGAGGAGTTTCACAAGCTTAAGGAGTTAAGTCTTATGTTCCAAATTTCTTGATAGATTTAAACAAAACAAGTAACTCATCTACATAGCAGGTGTGGGTGTGAATCTATGGCACGCCAACTTGCTGTGTGGTAATGTCCCATGGGGACACTGCTACAGTGCAAAAAATGTTCTGCAATGTGGACTAACTTAATATGTTTTCAAGTAGCAGTAGCTCGGCTGTGCAAGGCCACTTCGTCTTTAGCCGTGCCCACGTAGGTTGCTACTTCACAGCAAGCTGGCGTAGTGCAGATTCACCCCTTGGCTTGACATGCAGTTGCTCGCCTTGTAAACAAACCCCAGTCCCACAAACCCAGCGTGGAAGTACCGGAGAGGCCTCAAGGTCCGCAGCAATCTTAAGACTCGAAGGACACCCAAAATCTTAGCCCCGCCTGCTGACGCCATGGAGACGATAATATCAATGATGGACACAAAGACCAGGACCCCATCCAGGACGTTCCAGCTGCTTTGAAGATAGGTATTTTCCCCCGAGAAGAAGCCAAGAGCCACTACCTGGAACCAGTAGGAGAAGGATATTTAAGCTGAGACCTGTTCATTGCATCAGCCACAGGCCTTTTGCTTATTTGCTCTACATGACAGACACTGATGTGCGGTGAAAGGTAGCTCATTTCATTTCTCAAAACACAGAGGCCAGACCTCACTGTGGGTCAGCAGGCTTAGGACAGAGCCATACCTTCACCATCATCTCAGCCACAAAGATTGCCGTGAAGATGTAATTGGAGACACTCAGGAATATCCTCTCCTGCAAGGAAGAAAGTAATGGAAGGAGGTGAGTCTTGTGCACAGCAGAAACCCAGCACCCTCCAGGTTCCTTCCTCAACTGGAAAGAGGCTGGGGGAAGTTACCATGGGAGTAGGGAAAGAGATGGCGGTGTTGCTCACCATGCTGTGGGCATCAATGTCAGGCCTTTCCAGTGCAATGGTGATGCAGTTGAGAAAGATGAAGGCCAGAATCACATGGTCAAACATCTTGTGGGCTATTACCTTCTGGCACATCACTCGAACCCTGGGGGAAAGGGGCAAAAGGAAGAGGTCATGGGTAGACATCAGTTTGAAGCTTGAAACACATCCTTCTGACTGGGACTGCCTTTCCTGAGAGACTCCTTTAAATCCTTTCTGGGTGCTGAAACAGGACCTCCCTGTGCATGGTTGGCTGAGTTAATTGGCAATGAAATAAACCAAGAAATAACAAGAATAATTTTAACTGCATTAAGAAGTCACCTCAGCTTCCTCCCAAGACACTGATAGTCCCAGACAGTGATTCTGCCTGGCTATACGTAAACGACAAGAGGTCAACTTTGGATGTTCTTACTTAGTCCTTTCCCATCCAAGATGAATTTTGCCTGAGGAAGAGCTGGCTAAAACTGGAGGCTAAAACCCACTACGACAGCTAGCAGAGAGCAACCAAAAGCCCAGCAATGATTCCCTCGCAGAATTCTTCCCCATCACTCGTGGCTGGGTGTGCACTGCCCAAGGGAACAAGTTTCTCCCAAGCCCCAGTTTCCAGCTGCCAGTCCACCCAGTGGACTGTGCTGTCTTACCGATTCTGAGGAGAAAACAAGTAGAGGGACCAGTCTTCGTGATTCTTGCACCACTCCGGTTTGTAGGGCTCCAGGGCTTTACGAATCCTATAGCAGTAACTCTGGAGAGAACAAAGAAATCGCTTATTTTCTTTTCATGGCTCTTTAGCCCTCAGTGTCCCTCTGCTCTTCTCAAAAAACCCTCTGCATTCTTTGTGCTGTAGGTGGTTTCTGGAAAAAGGCTGTGTCAGGTTTTCACTTTCCCTATCCGTTTACTTTTATGGCCAACAACACGACAGCCTCGGAGTGCCTCGCTATCATGAATGAATTTTATCCACATGGTGCCACAGGGAGCAGGGAAGTGTGATCACAATTTACAGATGGAGACCTGAAGCACCGGATGGAAAAAAGTGACTTGTCCAGAAGTCCAAAGGAAGCCTGTGGCTAAGCCAGGTTTTGCTGTCACTCAGTCCAATGCTCTGCTCAGTACACCATCTTTCCTACCCGCCTGCCAGACTCACAGTGAAGTGAGTAAGAGCCACTCAACATGGGATGTAATGGGCCAGGGCACCCGAAGAGAGAACGGGGGCCTTGTTATAGGGCAATCGAAGGTTCAGACCACTAGCTGAGATTGGGACTGACACAAATTTGTAAAGTGCCAGCTGTCTCTCTCAGCCTCAGGAAGGGAAGCCTTCATGATCTCTACATATACGGCCAAATCCTGAAGGCCTTAATCCCTCAAAACTCCCCCAAAATGAGCAGGAGTCAGGGACTGCACTTGAAACAAATGCAGTCTCATTTTGTAACTCCATCTTCCCTCTGTACCTAAGGACTGAGGAGCTTCCAAGCAACATAGTGTTGCAGTAAGTGCTTATTAATGTATGACCTTAATCTCCCACATCTATGAATTTCTTTGGGCCTCTTCTCCTATTCAGAGATAGTGAAAATCCTGTTTTGTTTGGGGGGGTGGTGGTGTCTGTATTTTTCTTCTTTTTGGCAGCACCAAAATGTGCCTAAGCTACTCAACTGCATCATGGTAATTACACTGATGCTTGTTTATATGCTGATCCTCCACGGTGGCTGACAGGAGCTTATTTGTCTCTGTCAGGGATGAATCTGAGAGTACCATCTGAAAACTCAGACAGGGATGCAAAGAGACTGGAATCCTTTGAGCTCTACCCTCCTTCCACAAAAAGTGTGAAGTGAAGTCCTTCAAATAGTAATCAGGCCCTGGAGAGAGCATGGTGCAGGGTTACTGACTTCCAGGGCTTGTAGCTTGGTACTGAAGAGCAGCTAAGTTAATGCAGCTCTTACAAAGACCACTGCGAGCTGCCCCAAGCCACCTAAGACATGACCAGTGTTGCATTAAGGCAGGGGCTTTAGGACCTGCAGCTCCATGCCCTGGGCTATCGGGGAGAGGGGGCACACTGATGCCCTGTCTAAATCCAACCTGGCCAGCCAGCCTGAGCAGTGCCCACTGTTGGCACTGGTCCTCGGCTAACTGGTCTGCTCCAACAGGTCCAGGACCTCCTGCGACAGACCAGCCAGCCCAGTTTGGGGCAGGAGCGCTGTAGGTCATGGACTCTGGCTCAAGGGCCCTGGTCCCCTGTGGCTGGCTCGACTACAGGCCCTGGTACCCCCCGTTCATCCCTGTGCGCTGACGGGTTGTACAGAGACCAGCGTGACGTTTCCCTTGAGAGCCCTGTTTGCAGTAAGACTGAAGTTTCCGAGTGGTTGAGAGCAAACATGGGGGGTCTCGGGGCACTGCATGTGGTACTGAGCCGGAGTGGGGAAAGCAGCGTTTCGCAGAGAGCCAATGGCCATGCACTTTGCACCAAGCTTAGAAAGGGGCCAGAGAAGAGGTGGGGTCTCCATTTCAAAGTGAATGCATAGATTGAGGTTTCCACTGCAGAGCAAGCCTGGAGGGAAACTGTTCCACATTTCAGGGCATGGGCAAAGCAGCGCCTGAAATTGTCTGCAAACCCAAAGGAGAGGCCCAGCCTTCCCAGGGAGCCTTGGGGAAAGCACTCTGCATTTCTAACAAGCCTGTGGTGGAGGGTGCTGCATTTCACAGCAATCCCAGGGAGGCCCAGTAGTTTGGAGCGTAGAGGAGGTGGTGGCAGTTTCCAGCGACCTGGGGCTGATTTACACTGACAGATAAGAAACACACAAAATGCAGCGCCTTTAGCCAGACACCCCTCGGAGATGTGGATTCACTCCAAGCGCAAATGCAAAGGCGGTGCAAAGTGAAGTCCCGTAACGAAATGCACAGGGGATTTTCTGGGACCCGCAGCCGCAGCAGTCTCCACCACTCTACTTAAATGGACTCATGTGTCTTACATACTGTGTGGGGGGGAGAGAAAAACAGAGATTACATCCCCGCACTGACCTTTCACCCAGGATCCCCTTGGCCACTTACGTCCTCCATGTCGTCATCATAGTCCAAGGGGTCGTCCTTGTGGCTGTCGATGCGCAGGAAGAACTCGCTGGGCACGCGCACCATTTTGCCATTGCAGTCCTGGTACTCTGCGGGCAGCATGGCCGTGGGGCTGATGCTGAGGGAGTGGCGCAGGGTGGGGAGCTGGAGAAGCTCCGGCAAGTCCAAGGAGCTTCTGTAATCCAAGGACTCTGCCTGGCGGCGCAGGGTGGCTCTGCTGACCGTGCTGGACTTGGCATCGTCGGAGTCATCGTCCGTGCTCCCTTTCCCCTCCCCAGAGAGCAAAGACTCTCTTTCCCCAGACTGGCTCTTCTTCTTGAGGCTTGGGGCCCTGCCGAGGCTGTTCCAGCTGGACCGTCGGCTCCCCCAGTTGCTGTTGGGCCCCCAGTGGGCACATGGCGAGCTGCGGAGGCTGGACTGAGAGAGGGGAAAGCACGTGAGATTTCACCCTGCAGCCAAAGGGGCGAAGGGCATGGCTCAGAGGGAAAGGACTTGAGTCCTGCAGTCTGGGCAGAGGTTTCAGAGAGAAGACATTTGGTTAAGAACAGCCTGGGAACACTGCAGGTCCTTTTGAAAACTGAGACAGGTAAGTCCATGCTGGGAAG
The DNA here is from genome assembly GCA_007922195.1 of Podocnemis expansa. NCBI lineage: Eukaryota > Metazoa > Chordata > Testudines > Podocnemididae > Podocnemis > Podocnemis expansa. The sequence continues at coordinate 262,286 of ML682107.1, forward strand.
TCCCAGCTGTGTGCTTGTTTGCAACCTCTCTCATCTCCTCCACTGCCTTCTCCTGAGGTATGTACAAAGGGCCTGGATGCCCGGGTGAACCCACATCAAAGGTGTCCCTGTAAAATGCACCCTCAGCAGGGCTACAACCTTTCACAATACAGGCTTCTTTGACCCTGTGTGGGTTTTAAGCCCATGGGGTCCTGCCTGTGCACGCCGACCACAACACCAGGGCTCCAAGAGGGTGGCCCCTTCCCAAGATATTCCCTCCCCATTACACTCAAGGCACCATAGCTTGGGTTGTGACCCGTGCCACATGGCACAGCACCGGACTTAAAACATATCCCTTCTCCTGGTAAACTGGGAACAACTAATGACAACTCTAGGCTGGCTCTGCTTCAGACCCACACATTGCACAGCAAACAAGGGCACAGAGGGATTTATGGATCCCTGCCCAGGAGTCCCAGGGCCCCTTTACATAGTCCTCTTTTTTCAGAGAAATCTGTTACTACTACTCCACAGCAGCTTGGTGGCAGGGCTGGGATTAGTTGCTGCAGATACACTTGCGTGTCTCTCAGGAAATAGCACTCAACCAGTTGCTAACAGCCTGACTCCCATTTACACTAAGATCTTTTACACCACTATGGCAACAACAACAACAACAACAACAAAAAAAGTCCAGCCCCAAGCTTCTATTTTTGCTGAGTAATATTTTTTTTAATGCTTAAGAGATTTAGGTGCCTAAATCACATTGGCTTTCAGTGGGACATAGGCACCCATGTCTCTTACATACTTTTGAAAATTTTACCCAGACAGTGTTTTTCCTTAACTGTGCTGCATAAAACACTCAAACAGCCCTCTCCGCCACATCACAGCAACTTTCTATGATTATTTCGTAACTGCAATTTGCACTGCTGAATAATTCCTGGGAGAAAAACAAGATCAAGGTCAGAGTAGCAAAGCCCAGAGAGAAACCTCCTTCTCTTTTAACACTTTCCTTCTGGCAGAGAAAAATGGCTGACTGCTTTAAGCCAGTGGCTCTCAACCTTTTGCAGGTTGTGACACACTTGGCGGCATATTGCAACCCTATAGGACACAGCAGCCCACCCACCCCAGGCTGAATCCAGCCACGTCCCTGGCTCTCCACTGTGTGGTGACCCAGTAATGTGTCTCGGTACAGTGGTTGAGATCCACTGCTTTAAGCCTTCTCCTTGGTTTTGTTCAGGGTGCTTCTTGCTCCTTTGGATGGTGGCATTGCTTGTGGCTTGGGGAAACAGGGAAGGCTCCTCATTCAAGCCATGAGCCAGTAAGCCCCATGTAAACCCAAGACAAACAATAGAGTCACCTCTGTTTTCTTTTTAGAAGCATTACCTTGGCTAAGCGGCTTAACAAAGGGGATAAGAGTTCGGCCTAGGAGTTCAGCATGAAGTATGCTCATGCTCCACCACTTTGATTTCAACAGGATATTAAAGTTACATAGTGAAAAAAAATGCAGAGCTGATAAGCAGAGATGGAAACCTGTTTGTCTATTAATTCTGCTCCTTCTGTTTTCATAACGCTTTCCATCCGCTACCCTGTTGTGAGTGAAACAAAATCTAATGCTTGTTCAGTAATTCCGGCCATCTCTTCCCCCTCAGATAGCTAATCCCACACAATAATCCATTATTTCAGCTCTTGGTTTCCCTTTGTTCCGCTCAACAAGGGGCCACTGAAGAACAAAACGGGAGCAGGGCAGCGGAGTGAGGGATGAACAAGCATTTGGATTCCTTCACAATCCTCTCAAGACAGATTATTTCAGCCTTAAATGCCACAAGGAAGTAGGGCACTGCAGACCACTCTCTGTCTGTCTCTCTCTCTCGAGAGGAGATGCTTCATGCAGCTCAGCTCTGAGATGCCTGGGGAGCGTGCAGTCATTCCAGGAAGAATTTGTTTCTTGCCATGGTGATTTGCCTGCACTCAAAGGAAACCCCTCAAAGACTGTGTGCAGTTGTCATGTCTGGGGCCACCCGAATCCAGTCGCTTGAGCCTGCTCAACCCTCCTCCTGATTTCCACATTGTAACCAAGGGGAGATGCTTAGGTGCACGATGCCCCTGTTCACCACCTGTGCTGAGCCAACTAACTTCTTCTTCCTCAAGCCTTCTCGGGATGGAGTCCTCAGCCTCTCGTTTCTCCAGTGACCATGGCATCAGAAATTCACCTGGACTCCTCTAGACACTCCCTATCACATCAGTCAACCTCATGATGAACCAAACACTCTGTCCCCTTCTGCACTTGACAATTTAATCTGTGACTCTGGATGCCCCACCTTTAATTTGAAGTTTGAATCCACTGTTGTGACCATCCTACCATATTTTGACATGCCCCTTGCTTCCTGATCTCACCTTCCCATCTGCTTCTTTTACACTTATCACTTCAGTTCCACCACCGAATCCAGGGTGGGGAAAATCATGTAGAACTGCAGTGCATTATGGGACAGAAAGTCACCATGATGTATCATGGGAGATGTAATCCAGCCAGGGAGCTGAGTCAATAGGAGATAATTGGGAATGAGGAGCCTAAAATTACAAATCTGCTCAGGCCATGCAGAGATTAATATCTTCCTGAAACAAAACACTGAAACATTTGCACGTCAGTTTTCACACCTTTCTATTCTCCAATACATTTAGATGTTTCAAATTTTTGTCCCATTCAGGGTGAAAATGAAGTTTCAGAATTGCCCACAGGATGGCAATTCCAATTTTTGATTTGCTTTATACACAAGCTAGGTTACTTTGCCAAACTCACTCACCAAAAATGTTATGAGAATATTATGAAGATTGTAAAGTCAAGTATTCAAAAATTAGTAAATGCCAAAATGACGATTGCCTGTGAAAGCTCATGTGATAAATAAATTTGTTAGCTTTTAAGTGCCACAGGACTCCTTGCTTGTTTTAAAGTTATATGAGATTGAAAACAGGGTCTGATAATGGGAAATATCAGGCAACCTTGATCAAAGCCAGTGCCACCAGCCTAGCCTATAATATTATAAAGTGTGTTTTTATAAACTAAAGGCAGATAATATGGGAAAAATGCTACTGGTAACATACCAAGGACTTTTGATCGTAGCCCAGTGGATCAACTGAAGCATTGCTCCCCCTCCTGGAGTCCACGAAGGTGTGCACTGAGTCCATGTGCGGTGAGCACTTTGGCGTCGGCATGGGAGTAGCAGCGGTACGCATGATGATAGGAGGGGGCATGCTCCCTCTGCCCTCCACGTGTCCGTTTGGGGTGATGGCAAGGGAGTACATCTTCATCTCTGGAAGGAAGATGAGCTGTGCTGAAGATTGCAACCAGCACATGAGCAACCCCCGTCCATGTGTCTCAAATAGACTCCAGTGAATGGAAGGTGAAACTGAAATTGCTTGGTGCCAGAAATGTTGCCACCACCACAATACAAGGCCAGGTTTTCATAGAAGATAGAAGGCCAAAGGAAAGGACTATTCAGGAGGCCCAATCTTAATAAAAATTCCTAACTCTTGTATAGGACTTTTCATCAGTGGATTGCAAACTACTTTACAAAGGGGTTAGTATCATTAGCTCCAGTTAACTGATGGAGAAAATGGAGACACAGGGAGGGGAAGTGAGTTGCCCAATGTGCGAATAGCAAGCAGAGCCAGGAATAGGACTCAGATGTCCTGAGTTCCAGTCCATTGCTCTGTCCACTAGGTCATCAACATTTCTTAAGCTTGAAATTCACACTAGGTTACAAAAGACGACGCAGGTGCTTAGCAGAAATCAGGATTGGAGTAATGGATCACATGGCTATTATCTTTCCTCTTAGAGAAGCAGCTGTTAGTCCTCATGTGTTGGCCACATTTCAACCCGGATAAATTAGTCTTCCCTTCCTGCTGTGGACTGTGGTGCAGAGAGTTTATGATTTGTAAAGTGCTTTGAATTCCTTCAGGGCGGAAGGCACCATGCAAATGTACACCACAATCGTTAGTCATCCGTTCCAGGGACTAGAAGTGCAAAGGCTTCCTAAACATGCAAGCATGTATAGACATAATCTTTAGCAGAAAAATTTAATGAACTACCTTTCCACGGTAATTGATGGTAGTTAATAAAAAGAAAGGTAGCAATTACACCCTATTATTTCAGCTCTATGGCCAGTGAAAAACGACCTCTTCTTGAGACGTAGGGGCCGTCACGGCAACACAGCATCAGATCTTTTCAGAAAACAACATAGTGGACTTGTTAAAAATTGCAGCAACTGTATTCATGATGAAGATAAACAAGAGGCTATCTAACAAAACTCCTTTTGCACTCTGAGGGCAGTAACACTCTATGATCAAAAGCCTAGATTCAAATACAAGGTCTGGAGTCAAGAGCAACTCTGAATTTATTTTGGCTCAGTGGCTTTTGATTTAATGATGCAAGAGTCTGCAGTCTGGGGGAGGGGAGAGGATGGGACCATCTGCCATACGTAGGAGAGAAGAACGATTTTGTACTTGTATAGGTAGTTCAGGAAATGATTCCGCCTCCACCTAGTTAGGTTACAGCAGGAGGGAGCCAAGGGTTTTATTAGCCCTGCTAATTCTCCTCGGAGGCCTGCTTTTGTTAGGTAGTTTTACTGCATTTTTAGCATCAATTTACTTATTGGCTTATCCACAGTGAACCTGACCATGCATCACTGAAATCAACAGAAGCTTTGCCAATCACTTCAAGGGGTGCAATAACAAGCCCTAAATTTGTTAGTCTGCACCGCACAAAATCCTTCCATCTATACACGTTTCACAGGCCAAATGGGTTGTCATGGAATCATTTATGCCCTTATGTTATTTGGATACAAGTTGGCATTTAGGTGGTTTACAGAGACTAGAGATGGCCAAGGTATTCCTTGCCCATGGTGTATTTGGAGAATTTAGCCTTGTTCTCTATTTGTAAATTCCCTGACAATAACTGGCAATTTCCTTCCCGCCCTGGAATTGGTCTGTCAAGTGTTTCTGTGAACAGTTTATGTGAAGTAATTTCATCTTGGGGATTATTCCCGACTGTTTGCAGCAAGGATGACTTTGATAACCACATACTGGGAATTTTCCAGCTGGGCTGAACAATGGAGCAGCTAAGTCACCTGGTATTGCTCCAGCTCCCTGACTGGTAACCCCCAATTATTATATCCCTTGGTTTCTACCCAAAATGAATTCTGTTTGATTGCCAAATGACTGTCAATGCATGGATTCAAATGAATTTGGCTATGAGCCCAAAAGATGCCTTAAAAGTTCTCTGGACGACCCCTCCAATATCGAGGTGCTCACTAGATGTATGTGTCTATTGCACTGTGCACTTCACTTCTGGATACTATCCTTTTACACTCCCCCTTTGCATCTCTTGTCTCTTGCAAATATAAACTCTCCAGGATGGAAAGACTGTTTGTTTAGTACGAAGCACAATGGGGCCCTGTCCTCATTCAATCCCTAGGGGCTACCCTAATATAAATAATAAATGGTAACATTCTCCACTAACATTTTTCTCAACCACACGTCACCTGGATGAATGTTTGTTTGAAACACTGCCCCACCAGCATAGCACTTGATAAAATGTACTGCTCCCCAGGGAAGAAGAAAGGGATAGAGCTCAGTGGTTCCAAAACTTTTCATTAAGTTGCATATTGTCTCTTTAGAAGACCCAATACATCTGCATCCCTCTTCTCTCCCCAACCCTCCAACCTTAAGGTCTCCTCTCCCCTTCCCAGACCAAAAGCCCTCTGGTTGGTTCCCTCCAGCCCTTTTGCACTCGCTCTCCCAGCATCACCCGTTCCTGCAATCCAGTCAGCGCCTCTGCTGGTTGTCTGCCTGTTGGCTCCAGCACTGCTGCCTGGATCATGCTCCCTGCACCCCTGCCTGCTTGTACAGGGGTGTCAGAGCACCAGGAGTGATGGTGGGCATGAGGCTGGGGAGTGCCTCTGGGCTCCCTGGTGGATTAGCACTCACCATGGGGCAAACACTAGCCTAAGCCATTCCACAGAGCCTCTGGAAGCGGTGTTATTACATAGCCATGCACACTGCCGAAAGGAATTCATGCTTACTCCTACCTGTTGCACGGAGGTCTTTCAGTTTCTCAAAATCCTCATCAAAGTTTGCAGACGTCTTGTCCTCCTCTGTGTCTGACCTGTTGGCATCACCCTGCAGGGAGGTGAAGGGCGAATTTAATAGTGAATCTCATTACGGTTTTCTTCTTGACCGAGACAGAAGTTTCCAAATAAAATTCCCTGGCTCCATTTAGTGCAAAGACTGCCCATGCAATTTATCCCATCAGAAAGGCCGTGTCATTTAATGGGCACAGCACTGGCTTGGGGCATGGAAGAGTATGTGCCAAGTTCTAGCTCCAACTTTGACTCTTTGAGGGACCCTGGGCAAATCTCGTAACACTGTTGTGTGTCGCTTGTGATGTCCCCAGCTGTTGGTCGCTAAAATGGGTAGAATGCTACTTACCTGTTGTAGGTATTAATAAACTAATGTTTCTAAAGTGGTTTGAAAGCTGGGGCAGGAACTGTCTTTTTGACTGTTTTAGTACAGTGGTGTCCTGATCTTAACTGGAGTCTTTGGACGCTTCCATAAAATATGTACTAAGCGTGGTATTAGCTGCATTAAAGTGCTTTGAGACCCTCTTATAAAAGATACAGCTACTGCCAAGGCTGCTACATTCAGCTCATTGTTCAGCCTAACCGAATAGTGAGTCCCAAAGCAAAATAAAAAAGTGTTGTTGCAATCAGAGATGCGCCTAAGAAAAATTGGCATCGTGGGATTCCCTATCAATCCTCTCTCCATGATCTCAACTCAAAAGTTGATGGATTTAGATGTCAAAAGGACATTTTTATAGCTGCCAGTGCTGCAAAGCTTAACTCGGGAGCTGAAAATCAAGCCATGCCCCGTCTTTTCATCCTGGCTTGTTATAGAGCTACCACAGTTGGAAGTCACCTGGGAATATTGCAGACGAGATAGAATAAAACTGAGTTTGCTCCTCCATAACCACATCTAATCTGAAGGGCTGAGACAGTACTGAGAGCTTATCTGTGTCAGTAAAATCAGTAGATATGGCTTGAAGACAGAAGGTTGAAAGTGAAGATGATAACCACAACTGGAGACTTCAGACGTGGTGGTTTTTATGACAATTGAGTAACCACGTCCCTCCAGGCTATTTCCATTCAGGCTAAGCACATAAAACACTCTCTCCTTCCAAAACATATGTTTACATATATTTGTTAAGATCAGTATTTAATGACAGCTAGCTTGTTGGCTGACTCTTGCATCTTGACCAAACAAATACAGATCATGGCAAAACTTCACACCGGCGAATAGGGAGCCTATGCCTCGTAAGAAACCTCTGAGCAGCAGTCAGTGATTTTCATCTCTGGGCTGTCATTTTATCATCTCTGTGAATCAGGCCCTGCTCCTCGGCTTGGAAAACTGTCTCGTCTTTAACCGTCATGCTGTAACATCTTTCTTGCATATCATGCAGGGTGCCTAACTGGCAATTCTGTCCAGTCATGTTGCTTTTCGTTACACAGCTATATATGGGAACATTATATAAACACCACCTGGGAAACCATCCGATTCTTGCAGGAAACAGAATTAACGATAGTTTAGTAATGGAGCAGGTAGGGTGGGATTTTCAGAAGCACGCAGGGATTGAAACTACTGTAGCAGCTCTACAGAGCAGTCCTCAGAGGACTCCAAAGCTGTGCTAATTTCCACCGGCTGGGGAGTTTCACCAGTGACTTCAGGTGGAGCAGTTAGGCCAATCCTGAGTGCTTTTGACCATCCTCCTCAATATACTCATGCACAGACAGCAGATTAGACACTTAGGTATTCACAGAAGTGATGCAGCACAGGTGATAAAGGGAAATGCGCACATGTTACCACACACTGCCCTACTGTTGTGTCTCAGATCCTAGCTGCATGGACCACCTCTAGAGTAGAAGAATCCTTTAGTCTTTGCAGCTCATTCAATCCCTAATAGCGTCTCCCTCTAAGCTGCCTAGAGGTTGGGCCAACAGTGACCGTGAGCTCTGAATTTGGGAGAAGAGCCTGGATTCTTTTCACACACAGGGCACTGCACAGCAATCAGAAGATTACGTTACTGAGAAGTTTTGCCTTTCAGATCTGAGCCTCTGTCACACAATCCTCTCTGAAATGGCTTTTTCCAGGTTCAAACGCTAGTTCTTCACTTGGTATATCCAGGTGGGCTCTCAAAGTGACTAACCAAAATTCATTGAAAAGGCTGATGTACAAATGCTTGTCTTGTCAATTCATTGTGCGTACAGTCGGCAGCATGATATTGCTCTGGCAGGCAGACCGACTGATCCATCAAGGCTACGGAGAAGATTGTGCACATTGGTCTCTAATTGCTGGAGGAACTGGTCCTACACCAGAGGAGCACAGTTTCTTGCCTGATGCCTGTACGAATCACCATGGCCTTAGTAGACACACACTGTTCTTCTCCAGCTGGGAATTAATTTAATTTCTTTAGCAGCATTTTGTTAAGTGGTGCAGCCTAAGAAATAGGTTGAGCAGGGATTGAGTTTCTTGGTTCCTCTCTTTTTGTTTCATGGATGAAGAATTAACGTTCAGTAGCTGTTAGAGCTGTGTAATTTGGGAAGGTCTGGCTGGAGTTGTACAGTAGGTTTGCAACACTTTTTCAGTTGGTTAACCTGGAAGCTGAGTGACTTGGATACCCAAACTGAATTTTTGGTCTTCCCCTTGTAGTTCTTCAGTGACATGTCGGTGAAGGATGCTTAACACTGAGTAAGACCACGTGGTGGATTTCCATGTCTTTTTTAACTTTGATGTCCAGATCAAATTAGCATCATTTGTAACTCAAGCACTGAAGACCAAGCTGGTGGTTTTTTTTTTTTTTTGGCCTCTGATAGCATCATCAGTAAATGAGTCTCCCAATCAAATTCAGCCAACAAATTTCTCAATGGGACAGAGGAGAACCCCAATGAACTCTTAGCTGTAGGGATGGCCACCAATGGTAAAACCCCCAGAATTCTCTCAGTAAAGACAGCCCACGGGACTCAGAGTGATCTGATGACTAAGACGGGACCGTTTGTACATAGCCACTTTCCTGACCATGCTCACGCAGCATCGCATGGAAGAAGAGCAAGGCAAAAGATCTCAGACAAAGTTTGTCTGCAGTATAAGATTTTGGGTGGATTCCTGTTTAAATGGCTTTTCATATCTTGGCATAAACATCTGGTTGGGGAATCAGAGAATAAAGCTGCTGGAAAAAAAAGTCCTCAGTTTTACTGAATGCTTCTTTCTGTGAGCTGCAGCCAAGGAAGATTTGCCAGTCTTTGCTGTACAAACACTAGAGTTAAGTTATGCATGTATAAGCTGATAGCAGCCTCATTGTTGAAATATGGCCCTGGTGGGATTTCTTTGGTGCATACTGTACCTTACTGAGAGACTACTGACAACATATAAACATAAGCTTTGCTAAGCCTCCTAAGGAATGAAACCTGAAGTCAAAAATGCACACTGCACATTTTATTCCTGGGGTGGTTGGGCTGTTCTGATGCTCTGCTGAGCAAATAATGCAGGCTCGAGAAAGCACATCTTACGTACATTTAAGTCCCAGTCTGTAGCGACTCCAAAAGGAGCCATTGAGCAGTAGCAAGAAAACAAGGCCAGTTTTCTAAGTCTCTAATTACATATTTTGAGAGACTATTACACAAGGCCACCAGTTTGTGCTTTTGTATTAGCCCACGATTTTGCCTTTAGAGAACAAGCAAGAGACAGGACATTGTAGAGAGGCCAGGGTAGCTTTTGCAACAAGTTGGTTTGCTGAATGGAGAAAGTTTTCTTTTTTCTAAAGCAAACACCACATTATTTCCACATGAGGCTGGCATGTATAATGACATGCTTCCAAGAGGCCCACATACACACAGGATTGAACCTGTGACTGCCGGAGCCAAAAAGCATGAGTTTTGACTACCTGAACTAGAAGATGGGGTAACTGGTTGCTCAGGCTGCAGGGGACTCATAACATGTCACCTACTACAGCGGGACAAAGAGCCAGTGCGTAATTGTATGCTATATATGGTCCAAAGAACACAAGATAGTAAATCAAGGAGCTTGTCGGTCACGCTAAGTAGACAAATGGCTAGCGGCAAAAGTCAGGATGTTATATGTACTCTGTGTTCCTCAGTCCTGCCCTGGACCAGATGCTGCACTGAGATCTCTTCCAGTCCTACACAGCTGTGTAGGAGATAGATTATGTAGGGCTTTAGATATAAAGGGAAGGTGGTTATCTGTGCTTTGGAAGGTCAGGGGAAACCAGAAAAGGTATTTGAAGTGAGGATGGATTCATCAGGAGCCACAGGCCTATGACAGCAGCTGAGCTGCCAATGAATCTAAAGGCAAAGACTATCCCTCAGCTTAAATCTAAACTACTAACTAGAACTCTGTTCACATTCAGACGCTGGGCAGATACTTTACCAGGGCAGTTTAATGCATTGTTATTCGTTCATGGAAGTCCTCATAGAAAAATATATGGGGCAAATATGATTTTCCTCTGTTTGCCTCTTTCTTACGGAAAGAAATTGCTTAGGACAAGCGGAATTATGATAAATCCCCAAGAGAGTTGAAAAACCTTCCCATGCAGACAGCCTACAAAAGCACCAATTTTTTCCTCTTCACCTAGATTGACTCATGCATAATTCATGGCCCATTGCTGTGTCCGCCTTCCTTTGCTTGTCTCTTTCTGTCAATGACAACAAGTTTGAAGAGGAGTTTCATATCAAAGAGGGGGAGCTGGGGCCGAGCAGACAGGGATTAAAGGGTGCAAATGAAACAGTGGTAGCGTAGCTGATGACAGAGTTGAACAGGGAAGGCAGGCCTCTCTTGTGGAGCTTGAATAGGGACTTGTACTTGGAAAAAAGCAAGTGAAAAGTACAAACTATGGCTGGCAACGTCAAACAGCTGCATCCTAAGCAGAACACAAAGGCGTGCTGTGCAGCAGTCTCCTGGATTTCAATTAGCTGCTGACTTTTGGCTCAGCCTGTGCCTGTCATCTGGAATGGTTTTGACCTATTGTCTCTGGAACCTGCTGAAGATCAAAAGTGGATGCTGGCATCCCTCTCCCAGCAGACATGGCTGGCGCACACATCCCGTGTTTTTATAGTGTTTTCTCTGAGGGCCCAGGGCTGTGAGGTGTGCAGCTGAGAAACACTAATGGATCCTAAGAGACTGGTGCTTCCAAAACAGCACGAGTTATGAAATGTGGGCAACTTGGCAGGAATGAAGAATGGCTTGGGGAAAGGCAAACACAGATACATATGAAAAGTCTCAAATTCCACCCACCATAACAAATTCCTACCAGCTTAGGACAGTGGTTTTCAAGCTTTTACTCTTCGGACCCAGGTGACAAAAAAAATCATTTATGCCAATGACCCAATGGTTACATCTTTGAGCAATGCATTCCACTCTTTTGGTGGCAGCAGCAGTGGGCATCGCAAGCCAATACCTGAGGGTCTGTGAGTCAGTACTGGGTCCAGACCCATGGTTTGACAACCACTGGCTTAGGACTTGGCAACAGAAGTGAAGATAAAACTTAGATCCTCTGGGTCTGAGAAAGAACAGACTTACCAAGAGTTCAATAAGATTCTCATGAGCAATACAGGGCACATGACATGCATTTGAGCTAGTCTGATTCCATTTAATAGTGGGCAGTGAAATACATGTAATATAGTATTTGCATTCGCACAACACCTAGTTGCCCCTGGATTCCACTGTGCCAGGTGAGGTACAAACAGAACAAAAAGACAACCTACACCACATACTTTAGATTGTAAGAACCTAGTTTCTTTTCATATATTACAATCCCACCTCAAAACACATCCAAATGATGGGAAAGCCTAGATCTAAACTTTCATTTACTGCTATTTGGGTGTTCACTCTGAAACCTAATAAAGAGCAGTTAGTGTCCAGTATTGTTAACTATCACCGTGGATCATTTTAGCAGTAGCATCCAGCTAACGTGTTTGACCAGTTACCTCAGACTGCCTACTGCACCTCCTTAGGTGCCCAGAACTTGAACTGTCCCCTACCAACCGCCGGCTTTCAAACCCTCCTCGTCAGTGCAATAATCTGTAGCATTCTGGAAACTAATAACACGGGGAGCAGCTTGAAGTGAACTGAGTTTAATATAAAAATAAACAACAGCAGGGCTACTGAACTGATCGGGTTATTCACTTTTATGTTTAATTCATTAAAAGCTACCATTTTAAAATTAAATGAATCCACCTCAGATCTGTCAGCCAGCTGTATTGGGATCCAGGCATTTTGGGCCTAGCTTGCTGCACAGCAGATGCGACGCTGAAGACAGCTAACAGCTCAGCTCAGAGCTCTGTCCCGCTTGGATACGGCAGTATAGCTAACACAGATTCTCTATGAGCACTGGCCATTCATCTTTTGGGGATGGGGACTGATCTTGCTTCTAGCTGAAATCTGTGGCTAAATTTCCATGGATTTCAGTCAAAGCAGGATCATGCAGCTGTACCAAGAGGCATGCGTGTGAAGAGTTGTAGTAATCCCAACAAAGAGCATGCAAATGTGTATCTCAGATTTGTGACTCTGAGAAAGTTGTTAGTGGGTCTGGGAATAAGCAACAAAGATAAGACCATTTTCAAACTAGGGCTCTGTTCCAACTCTTTCTATGAATTTGCCTGTCCTGGTCCTTATCAGGAGGCTGAGAAAGGATATTTTAATAATAGAAGCCATACGGATCACCATCAAGGAGACAAATGTGATTGTGACAGTTTGTAGGAAGGTGTTTCTGGTGCATGAATATTTCAACGGCACTTCACAGTGAACTGCTGTGATTTTGTCTCAGTGTGATGAAAGCAGGATAAATATGAAAATGATGAGGTTTCTGGGGGCAAGATGTAAAGTTACCAAAAATAATTAACGAATCAATAAAAGATTCTCTCTCTCTCTCTCTCCACATCTTGGGTATTTAGAGAATGGAAATTGAAACGATTCCTCATTTTGGTTCTGAGCTCCATGTTCCTAGCACTGGTTCAGTACTCCAAAATGCTAAGCAGCCTTTCTGTTCTTGCATGCCTTGAGATTAAAAAAAAATATTAGAAATTTATAAATTTGATTAAAGCTTTTGGAATCATTACTTTCAAGTTGAACGGAGGCTGGATGATTTTCAACAAGTCTCAAAATCATTTCCATATTCTACTTGCTTCATAAAAGCTCCTTGATATTATATTAAAACAGAAATGGGACCACAATTCTCACTGAACAATCCATGCTGCACATGGATTTGTCATGCTCTGAAAGAAAGAACGGAGAACGGATGAATGTGTCAGGGGGTTCCAGGATCTGACATTCAGGAACTTCTCAAAGCAGATGGAAAAAGAGTCATTTCTTTAATCTTCTTCACCCAAGATAAGGTGATTGGACATTGTTGAGTCCCTTGGCTATGTGCGCTCTTATAGCACTTGTTTTTGGGTGGAGAAACTTAACAACAATCATACTCCATCAGACCAGTGGCCTTGTCCCCGGTACTTGCCACCAGAGACAATAGGTATGTACTCAGGGCAGCAAGTCCCTCCCACTGCCATGGGAAGACCCTATTTTTAGCACCCTAACTTGATGAGAGCTAGTGCGAGTATGTCTCCTCAATCTGGGAATCTACATACCCAGCTCCAAGTGTAGATGTGTCCCTGTTGGAGTGGCAGTGTAAATTCCAGCTTGAGGACACAGCTATGCTAGCTCTAACCACCCGAAAAATGGAGACAGAGTGCTGCCAGCCAGCCACCCAACTTCATGCCTTAGGTCTCAGAAATGATTTCCCTTACATCTCCAACTCAAAATGTAGACATCCCTTTAGAGACTTGCCCAGGGTCACAGAAGATGTCTGGTGCAGCATGATCTGGTGAACTCCAGGCTGATGGTCTAACCACTGGACAATCATCAGAGCTTACCATGCACCGCAAGGACACCTCATCGCACGCTTGACCAAGCTGGCTATACAGCAGGATAGTTATGTCAGTAACCCCACCCCATAGCTCACCAATGGAGCTACACCAATAGACCAAACTTCAATGAACATTGGATTACCAACTTCCTGTCTCATGCCTACTAGAGGGCCTGGCGGGTGGGGGGGATCTGTTTCTATTCTGATTTCTGGAGGGTTGTTCAAGGATAAGTGTTCCTCTACTCATGAAGGATCTGTGGAGGTCATCGGCTGAACCCTGACTCATCCCTTACACGTGGCTGCCCATTCTCTGTCCTATCACTTGGTTATGCCCCCTTACCTCTGCTTGGAAGCCTTCTACCAGGATGGCAACTAGGAGGTTGAAGAGCACATAGTTCCCGAAGGTCATCAGGGCCACGAAGTACAGCGCTGCCCATGAGGACGTGGATGCCATGCCGTTATAGAGCACAACGTTCCAGTCTTCCTGTGTGAGGATCTGTAGTGTGGGAGGGAGGAAAATCTTTGCCGTTACTTCGCTCTGCTCACAAGCAGCAAATGGTTCAAAATCCCCACCGAGCCACTGTTTTATTCTTTCCTCCTTTACAGAGGCAGCACCCGCTCTCCTCGCTGTGTGGTTCCTGGCCTAACAGAGATCTCACCAGATGAGACAGCAAAGGATCCCTTTATTTAGATCTCATCATGAAAGATGGATCTGAAAGCTGCAGCTTCCTCCCAAGAAGCGCTTTTCCACAGGTTCCCCCATTCAGCTCACCTAAATGAGCTGTTAGCAACAAGGATAGTTAGTTCAAATCTCAGCTCCGGTAACATAGCAGGAGCACAGGCACAGAGTACTGCTACTTGGTTGGGAAGTTCCCAAATGATTATGTGGACTCTAGTGATCAGAAAGCAGTTGATAGGCTGACTCCGGCACCATCAGTTTTGTGCCCACAGATGATTTCTCTTTTCAGGGCCATGCTTTCCTTTCATCAGAACATTTTTTCCTCCTTACAAGTTAACTGGAGTTGGAAAAAAAGAGGTGTTCCCCAAAGTCAGTGACAAGAGAAGTTTCCTGAGTTTCTGGAGACAAGTGCTTTTTGGGTGGAAAAAGATGATAAATTTGGCAGGAAAACATATTTCCTTCACAAAGATAAATCTGACTATAAGGAGTCTTAATAAGATTCACTCAGGATAGTCCTATGCTGACAGTTTCCCCATAGCTGAAAAACCCAGATACTTAAAATAAAAAATTAGATGGCTTCTTGCCTTCCTTTAACCCAGACTCTACAATGCAGATGACCCCTAGCATCACTGTAAAACAGGAATAACCTGTCGGTGGCATCTGGGGGTGAGAAAACATATTCAGCTGTATTTAGTCCTATGCCTCCCATCAGGGTTATGTCCTTGTGCATCATGCAGAATTTATTTACACACACAGCTTTGAATGTTAAAAATAAATGTATGTGCCGCTATTTAAGAAGTATGAACCTTATGAAAGTGATGTCAGTTTCCCCTTGCTGTGAATTAAAATCCATCTTTATTTATATAGGGGACAGGTAACGTTCTGCATTGTGGGTAGGTCAGATTAGTTTGTACACAGCCTACCACTTAATAGCCTACCACTTTAATGTGGTTCGCTTGCCCTAGAAATGCTGCTCAACATTCCCTGAGCTCTCCTCTATTATGCACGATATGTGTGTTTTGGTTCTTGTATGGGAGACTTTAATGAAGTCTCCTCACTTCCCTTTATGAGGCTGATTTCTTAAGCAGAAAGACAGCTAATGTTACAGAGAGATATTTTCCCAGAAATAGTTGCTTCATAGTTACGTTGTGAAATACACAAGTCGTTCTACAGACACCTTAGATCTTATCTACACCGGAAAGTTGGCTTGTTTACAGCACAGAGAATTTTCCAGTCCTCTGCCTTGCTTTTCTTTTGTGTCACTGTCTTTACCAGTCCAGCAATCCTCATCCCAAATCTACTAGGTGTGCAGATGGCTTTTTCAAAATTTGCTGAGCTAGACCAAGTTATAGTCTGTTCACCCCACATTTCTAAAACAGGGCATTTTTAAAAAGTGCTGAAGGAAGGTGTTGGATTGATGTCTTTGGAGACAGAAATCTTCTGTCTGTTCATGGAATAAACACAGCATTGATTGTGAAGGAGGCTTGCAAAACCACTGTGACTTAATGGGACTCAAACTGACTTGTGAAATGACTGCAGCTGAGTAAAATTTCCTGGATTTATTATTTTTTTTTGCCTAAAAATTTAATTTGAGGTCAACTGAAGAAGTTAACAAATTCTTGTTGAATTTGCTGAAATGTTTGTGTCAGGGAAAAATAATTCTTGCAGTCAAAACATTTTATTTATATGTTTCAAATTTTATTTTGACTTTTTAGATCTAAGGGAAAAGCAAAGGTTAAAACAACTACAAATATGGAATAAAATGTTTCATTTTGGGTCAAACAAAGTGTTTTGAGTGACCTGAAATTTTTCACCTCCTTTTAGTTTCATAGATTTTAAGATTAGAAAGGGCCAATATGGTCATCTAGTTTGACCTCCTGCACAAAGAGGGCTACAGAACTTCTCGCCCATTCTTGCAATGGACACCTAACCTATGACTGAGTCACTGAAGCTCCCAAATCATGGTTAAAAGACTTCAAGCTACAGAGAACCCACCTGTGAGTGACCCATGCCCCATGCTACACGGGAAGGTGAAAAATCCCCAGGGCTCCTCCCAGTTTGCCCTGGGAGAAAATGCTCTTCTGACCCCAAATATGGCAATCAGTTAATCCATGAACATGTGGGCTAGTCTCACCACCAAGACACCCGAAAAATAATTTTCTGCACCAACTCAGAACCCCCATATCTAACATCCAATCACAGGCCATTGGCACATTTACCACTAATAGTCAAAGATCCGTTAACTGCTAAACTAGAATTTCTTATCTTACCATCCCCTCCATAAATTTATCCAGCTTAGTTTTGAAGCCAGCTAGGTCTTTTGCCCCACTGCTTCCTTTAGGAGGGTATTCCACAACTTTACTCCTCTGATGTTAGAAATCTGCATCTAATTTCAAGTCTAAACTTCGTCATGGCCAGTTTATACCCATTTGGTTTTGTGTCCAGATTGGCGTTGAACTTAAATAATTCTTCTACCTCTTTGGTATTTGTCCCTCTGATGTATTTAGAGAGAGCTATCATCTCTCTTCTCAACCTTCCTTTGGTCCAGCAAAATAAGCCAAGCCCTTTGAGTCTCCTCTCATAAGGCAGACTTTCCATTCCATGCATCATCCCTAGTATCCTTTCTCTTCACTCATTCTAGTTCAAGTTCATCTTTCTTAAACATGGGGGACCAGAACTGCACAGAGTACTCCATATGAGGCTTCACCAGTGACTTGTATAATGATATTAACCCCTCTCTGTTTCTATTGGAAATACCTTGTCTGATGAATCCTAGGACCACTCTAGCTTTTGTCATGGCCATATCACATTGGCAGCTCATAGTCTTCAGTTCAACTAAAACTGAACTGAAAATATGCTATTTGCACAGTGTACCTTTTCTATGGTAAGCGGTCCAACTCACTCCGTGGTGCTGTTTCAGTCTGTAAGGGCTATGATTATTAAAATAAAGATTTTTTAAGCAATAATATTTACCTGCTAGATGGACAGTAAAACTCATGGGCAATCCCAGATCTTACCTGGAACACGGTCACAATGGCCCAGAGCAAGGAATCAAAATTCTTTCTGTCTGGAACTGTGTCCCCCGTATCAGTTTTCAAGCAAAACTTGCATCCAAAAAGATGCATGCCGAGAATGCTGGAGAAGGAAAGGAAATGACATAGAAGACATCACTGCATGAGACACATGGCTTTAGGGAACACGTTGGTGCATTTGGGATCACTTTCTTATCACAGCTGCATGTGTGTGTGTGTGTGTCCGAGTGTGCTCTCCCTGCTTCTGCGGGCAGGAAATTAGACCTCCTTAAAGAAAGACACTGACCACAAGGCAAGCCAGAGCACAGGTTTGCTGCATGCAATGATAGAGCCTTTCCATTATGTGAAGGCAGAATAGCCTAGCTTAGATATAACTCTTGTCATTATATTTCTGCATTAACTCTCTGGTGAACCATCACCAAATGGAGTAGTTCTTGAGACTCCCAGCACTAAAATCATAGAATCACAGAAGGTTGGAAGGGGCCTTAGGATGTCATCTAGTCCAACACCCTGCTCAAAGCCGGACCAACCTCCATTAAATCATTCCAGCCAGAATGTTATCAAGTCAAGCCTTAAAAACCTCTAAGGATGGAGGTTCCACCACTTCCCTAGATAACCCATTCCAGTGCTTCACCACTCTTCTAGGAAAAAAGATTTTTCCTAATATTCAACCAAGACCTGCCCCACTGCAACTTGAGACCTTTGCTCCTTGTTCGATCATCTGCTACCACTGAAAACAGGCTAGCTCCATCCTCTTTGGAGTCCTCCTTCACGTAGTTGAAAGCTGTTATCAAATCTCCCCTCACTCTTCTCTTCTGTAGACTAAATAAACCTAGTTCCCTCAGCCTCTTCTCATAATTCATGTGTTCCAGCCCTCTAATAATTTTTGTTACCCTCTGTTGAACTCTCTCCAATTTTGTCCACACCCTTCCTGTAGTGGGGTCCCCAAAATTGGACACAATACTCCAGAACTGGTCTCACCATTGCTGAATAGATGGGAAAAATCACATCCCTCAATCTGCCAGCAACACTCCTGCTAATGAAGCCCAGTATGCCACTAACCTTCTCAACAACAAGGGTGCACTGTTGACTTACATCCACCTTCTTGGCCACGGTAACCCCCAGGTCCTTCTCTGTAGAAGCGCTGCCTGGCCAGTCAGACCCCAGTCTGTAGCAGTGCATAGGATTCTTTGGTCCTTAGTGCATAAAGCTGCACTTGCCCCTGCTGAACCTTGTTCGATTTCTTTTGGCCCGATCTTCAAATTAGTCTAGATCGTTCTGTATTCTACCCCAACCCTCCAGTGTATCTATCACTCCCCCAGCTCAGCGTCATCCATGAACTTGCTTAGGATGCAATCCATCTCATCATGCAGATCATTAATTAAGATGTTGAACAAAACTGACCCCCCCCCCCAAACCAACCCATGGGACGCTTCTCTGATGCTGTCTGTCAGCTAGACATCAAACCATCGATCACTACCTGTTGACCCCAATGATCCAGCCAGATTCTATAGACCTTATGATGCATTCATCCAACCTATACTACTTTAATTTTCTGGCAGGAATACTGTGGGAGACCTTACCAAAAAACTTTGCTAAAATCAAGGAATATCAAATCAATCACTTTCCCTATATTCACAGATCCAGTCACCTCATCATAGAAAGCAATCTGGCAATCACATTGGTCAGGTAATTTTTGCCCATGTTGAATCCAGGCCGACTGTTCCTGATCATCTTCCTCTCCTCCAAGTACTTCAAAACAGATTCCTTGAGGACCCACCCCATGATCTGTTCTATGATTCTATGACCAGCTAGGTCCCATATTTTTTACCAGAGAGGGATTTTCTGTGACAATGAACCTTAGAGCTAATGTGGCCACTTCCAAGAGCTTGAAAGGGCATTTCAGTCTTCACGACCCATTCAGTCCTTGTTCTCTTTACTGACATGGACAACTAGGCAGCCAATTAGTAGTAACTGCAGTGGTGGCTGTTCCCCCACTATTGAGTTCCTTATATCCAAGCAGCATAAGGAATCTGTTGTCTGGAACTATTCCATGTAACAGAAGGATGACAAATATACAATATACATAATAACAAAAAAATGAATGACATTAGACAGAAAAAGAATAGAGAAAACAGCTTGGAATTACACTAGCAAGGGGAAACATTAAGAAGATTTAACAGTTTTACATCTATTGTTCGTGCTTTCTTAGTATTTAATAGAAAAATCGTCTTTCAAGATGTTTGCCATAGGTATGTGGGAAATTCTCAGTGGGTTTAAGCCAGTGAAGCTACATCCATGGAAATATGTCAATTTGAACCAGCTGAAAATCTAGACAGTTATTTTTAAAGTCTGCTACTTTATTTGGACAGAGCACTCCATGGTGCTAAGAAGTGACTTTAGGTCCTACAGAGAGTTGGTCATTACCATGTTAATTAAGAACAACAATTAATTCCATATTGACTATTAAACAGTCACTGGCATCGGCCCTGCTATTCTCTATAAGGTTGGGTAGGTAGCCCCTGGAAAAAAAATCAGGCCAACTGCTCATTTGGCTCCCATTCTCCCTCCATAGCTCTGTTCTTGCTTTTCTGGATCATGTTTCATCACCATTGACCTCAGTCAAAGTTAAATCCAGGATTCAGGGGTGGCAATGGGCTACATGTTCAGTTATCAATCCCCAGAACCATCTAGTTCCCATTCAACTGCAGATTAATGTTTTAAAAAAAAACTCAGAAAACTAGTGGACTCCCTAATTCCTCCCTCTAAAATGTGAAGCCATCAAGTTCCATTTGCAGACAATGTCCTGGTTTTAAATGAAATGAATGTGCCTGTCAGAAATGCTGGCATGATGGCTTTTCTGGTGGTGTCAATTTGTGTTTTCCCTTTATGTAGCTAACTACAGGATCACATGAAACATTAAGACCTCTAGGAGGTAAATCATCTGTTGAACATCTGTCTGCCAGTCTATTGTAAGCATTCTGTCATCTACACTGTATGACAAACACATGCTATTGTTATCCTAATTTACATATTACTTAAGCAAACCATACAATTAATTCAGGGAGGCAAGCAACAACCGATGGTACCTGAAAATAAAGATGAACAGCATGAGCAGCATGCAGAAGGTGGCCACATTATCCATTGTCTTCATCAAGACAACCAGCTGACGCCGAAGGGCAGGCATGAAGCGTACCAGTTTGAGGACCCTGAGCAGCCGAAAAGTTCTTAGCACAGAAAGCCCTCCGTCAGATTGACCAATGATTTCCCAGACGCTATGGATGCAGAAAGGAAGACGACAAACTCACTCTCCTTGTCCATCTCAGCAGTTTAATGTACAGTTCAATAAAACCTAGAAATAACTGGATTGCAGGTAGCTTACAGGGTTTTTGGCATACCCTGTGACCTGGAACAGATGGAACTTACAAAGGTAATGGGTAAGGAAGAGGTCGGCTTGAATATGTGCCTCTGCTGCTATGGCTTTGTGGGAAACTCTCCTTTTTGATGTTGGAAAGATCTCAAAGTTAGCCTTCTTCAATACACATGCTTAATCTATTTCCTCTATAACCTACTTAGTGTTGTTTAATGGGTTTATCTTCTGTGGCATCAAGCAATACTGTACATGACTTAATGGTGTTCTGGATGCATTGCTGATTTGCACCATTAGAAATCAGGAATGGGCTCAAGCCACCAAATTTAGATCAGGATTTTGGATGACTTTAAAATTCCAGGGAGTTCAAACATTTTTTTTTTTTAATTCAGACGATTGTTATAAAGTGATGAGGGCAGGTGTAAAAATCAGGTTTGGAGTTTGAATAATCTCAGAGTTTGGAGTAGTTTGTATCTGGGACTTTGTTTGGGTTCTTCTCCAATTGTTATGGCTTATTTCAAATCTACCGGTTCAGTTGTCTGTTGGTTTAACACAGCACCTCATCACAGACATCAACAACATTATGCTGATTTATGTCTACTGAGGACATTTTTCTTTCTCAAAATTAGAGAGTGAATTTAGCAGTTGTGAAGCTTAGGGGCTGGCTGGTGCTGCCACAGATAGCTATGGCATGGACAGACATGGAATAACTCTCTCCCACGGACGTATCAGTGCCACCTGGCCCAGATCTGAAGCATTCCTACCACTTGATCTTTGACGGTGGGAACCTTCTGCCAGGGACACCAGATTGATTTTCCATTTTGTTCCACCCTCACACAGTGTTGCCCTGTGCTTGACCTTCTCAGGTCATGTATTCATTCTGGAAAAATATGCACTGCTGCAACCTGTATAGTTATGGAGTTCTTTTCCCAGAATGGACCCTGCTGTGTTTCAGTGGAAAATTCACCACAATGCCAGATGTGCGGCATAAATAGGATTCATTTGTCATGTCTATTTAGATTGCACAGCGCTTCTAAGAGATATGACCCTAAAAGGCCAGTACGATTATCTAATATGAATCCCCTCTAAATTAACACTAACCCATGTCATTCATACCCCCTGTGTGATAGGACTTGTCTAAAATCTCATGAAGCTACTTGAAGGCGAATGGTGGAAAATATCATGCATCCTGCAGTGACCTGATGATGACTATGATCCCATCGAAGATGTTGTATGGGTTCTTGATGTAACCGAAGAGACCAAAGGCCAGGAGCTTGAGAGCCATCTCCAGGGCAAACATGCTGGTGAAGACAATGTTACTGATCTCCAAAGCATTGGTCAACTCATCCGGCTGTGAGACAGAAAGACATATAGTCAAGCTGGTACCCAGAAAGAAACATTTTTTTTTTTAAATTCTTCATCGTAAACACATTCATTGCCTCATGGAATTTTTTGCACTGCTTCATTTTGTACAAGAGGTCACCGTCTGCAGCTGCAAACAAACTGTGTGAACATGGGCATTCCCAAGGGGGGGGGAGTGATAGGAACTGGGACGGTAGTCAACCAAGTCGTCTTTTTTTTTTTTTGAAGCAAATGCCCATTTCTGTAACACCTTCAATAATGACGCTCATATGGTGTCCCAGCTTAACAAAAATCTCTTAATCAATGCACTAAAACTAAGCATTAAGGCAAAAAGTTGCCAACTTTGTAGGATGCATCAAGCCAGGCTAGAGCCCAATATGTAACACACTAAATGGTGCCAAAGACTTCTGTCCCTGTATGCTGAGTGTAGCATAAGGGGCTTTTCAGAAACACCCAAGAGTTAACATGTATGAGTGCCATTGAAAGACAATGGGATTTGTGTTCTGAGCAGCCTTTGAAAATACCAGACTAAAAAACTAGGAAGGTTCTTCATGGGTTGTCTTTCTTTTGATTGATCCAAAGATCTGGTCAGGGACCTGGAGGGAATATTTCTAAGATGCCTCTAACTCCCACTAAAGCCAATGAAAAGATCCTCATCAACACCAAGAGGAGCTGGAGAAGACCTAGTGCATGAACTCAAGCCAGAGACAATTGAGCTTCCCAAATAAAATCAATACTCCACCTTACAGCCTTCGTGTGAAACCATTATAAGTTCCTTTGTGACCAACCCTAACGGGAACGAAGGGACCGAGTTAGATTTTCTCGCTGGAATTACTTCAAACAAACAGTTCAAGGAACTGCAATATACATGTCTAAAGCTAAACACCAATTGCTTTGCAAAAGAAAACGAGTCTTTTCCATTTCCTCAGTGCAATAATCTTGTCTAGGAAAGGGGGTTATTTTCATGTGTAACTCATTTCCTGTCTAGTAATAGCTTTCTTTATTTTTCATGGTATGTTAACAGCCGGCAGGTTCTTGAAGTGGTTATTGAATTATTGAAGAGACTAAAACTGGGAGACTCTGAAGATGGGAGATGGCACGGCACTGAAGAGAGACATTTAATTCAATGCACTGTATATCAAATACTCAACAACCAGCCAAGATCAGCAGAGGTTAACTTGGATTTAGGGATAAGCAAGTAGATCCCACCCCATCCAGACTCATGAATTCACCACTAGAATGACTTACCAAGAGTCAATTCTCCATCACGGGGTTTTAAAAGCAAAAACGGCCATTTTTCTACAATCAGCTCTAGGTCAAAGAGAAGTGAATTTGGGGAAGGGCTACTGTGGGAAGTCAACATAAAACCACCTTGCATCAGCTTAATCAGTCAGTGAAATAAACCACTATGTGCTTAACCATTTATCCAGTAGAGACAGCACTAACTGTCCTCTGTATCCAAACAGCTTTCTGATCATCATCAATACACCCCCCGATTGCTAAGATACATCAAACCCTCAAAACAGAGCTGATGTGGGACATAAGTAGCCCACAGACTCCTTCTACTGAAGCAAACGGCCTATGGAAAAGGGAACATGTGGCCTTGCATTTGAGTTCAGTAGAAACCCAACAGCCCCTGAGCTTGTATTACCTAATGCACTTGATTTGGGTAATGGCCTGGCAGCTGGGCTGGGGTGCCTACATCTCTCTCTCCTCCTGTGCACATTCACCAGCTGTGAGCTCTTTAGGGCATGGCCCATCTTAGTCTCTATGTACATACAATGCTATGCACAGTGGGGCCCTAACCCTTGATGTGGACTATAAATAACAGTGAAGTTAATCTTAAAGATGCCAGGGTAGCAAGCCAACAGCCATAGCGCATGGTATGTGGGATATGTTGGATGCACAAGTTATTTGTCGGGGGAAGGTTTGATGCTTTATCCATCATGCTTCATCTTTATTCTCCAAATGGAGTTGAGCCCAGCTTCCTCCTGCGGGTGCTGGGTAGTGTCTTTCACCAGGCATTTCAGGTGCGAAGTGGTAGCCTGATGGGAATGATCACTAGAAGAAACTGAACATCACAACATTACTCATGTGGCTATGCTACAATCTACAAGTGCTGGGGTCATGAAATTACCCAGCAGTGTTTAGTGAGCCAGCCACTGTATTGGACACTGTGGCCTCTTGCAGACGTGACACTCACACCTCACCTCCAGCACATCTCCACGTCTCAGCTTCTTGGGACAATGGCTAGCTATTGCTTCATTATCTGTCTACATGTACTCTCACTCCACCACGTAGCTTGTCCCAGCGCTGCTCTGCTCTCTTACGAACACTTCACTACATCATATTACTACTCAGTCAAGTCAGATTGCCCCCCTTTCTCTTTCCTCAACATCTTTGCCTCTTCTCTTTCCTCCCAGTGAGGACACCTGCTCAGATCTCAATGCTATGTAAATTTACATAAAGAGAGTAAAGACCTGGTGGAGTCCTAGAAAAATGACAGCACATGCAGATTTGACACTGTTGCATTAGGATTAAATAGGGACTATGGATTTTTTTTTTTATTACAACAGGTGATTTGACCTCATCTTCCTCTATATGCTGTTCTCCAGTGTTTGAATCTAAAGAACTGCTTTGATTTGCAGTAAAAATCTGACCTAATCCTATGACTTACATTTCCCTGCATTTATTTTCCTTCCATTCTGTAAATTCCCCATCTTCAAGCATCTAACAAAGTGGGATTTTCTCCCACAGAAGCTCATGTGATAAATAAATTAGTTAGTTTTTAAAAGTGCCACAGGACTTGTTTGTTTTGCTACACTATACTAAGACAGCTGCCCCTTTGGACCTTGGCAAGATTGTTGAGCACTCATGGGCTTACTACTCTGCCCAGGGAGAGTATTTATTTTGCAGAATGTCAAGGTACCTTCAGATGAGAACTGGAATGCACCCATATTTACCAGGGAGTGGAAAAGGACAATCCTGGTCTCTCTGATAAGTTAGAAGGAATCTTCCTAGCTAAAACCAAACCTAACCCAAAATTCTTTGTGCCATTTGATGAGTTGCCAACTATTAAGATTTGATCATGTGTCTCATAATATTTAGTATTTTCTTAAATCCCCAACTGCTGGAGTCATGTGAATGTGAGAAAATTCTCAGCATAGATTAAAAAATTGCATTTTAGGCTTTATGGTTGTAAAGAAAAGTTTGCAAATGTTGAATCCTAAATGCTCTCTCAAAAGAAAAAAAACAAAGGGAAAGAAAAAAGCAGAAGGAAGCAAATATAATCTCACATTAATTTTTGAGCCACCTCATACTATTTTGTCGAGTGACTCTAGATTTCTGAAAGTCTAGAGCTGGCAACACTGCAAACAGCTAACACTGCTCTCACCATTTCAGTACCCCCAGTTCTTTTTCAAGCACCATAAATGTTTCTTGAAATATCAGTTCAGAGATTGCCCGACATTAGATGCAATGGTGTCTCAAGGGAATGGGGTGTGGGTGGAGGGAGCGGAGACCAGCGCCAATGAGATCATCAATAGCCATAATTAGAAGCAGATCTTCTAGTAGATAGCCAGAAACAAAGTAGCAATGCCTCTGTAAAGCTGATGGGCAGCCTAGCTGATATTGCCAAACCAGTTGTGCTTCAACAGAGATGGTCATTATCCTTTATTACTCACATTTGGTGTCAGGCAGAACTAACGTGTGAGAAAAACTGCTGTAATGAGAGAAATTTTGACTGCAGTCCCACAATGACATGGACACAGGATCCAGCAGGCAAAGACAACGATGGAGGCCTTGAAAGCTAGCTAAAGCTAATGACGTGAGCTTTTGTATTACAGAATAGAAGTTGTACAGCACAATCCAGCCCCATGGATACTGCCTTGAAATGTAATTATCTCCTTTCAATAACAATTGGAACTTAGGAAACAGCCTGACATGGATATTTTTACGTCTTATTAAAATGGTTTGTGGCTCACAGTGCTGTGCATCTCCCACTTCTCATATCCCCTCCTACCTCTGCCAGAGCAGAGATCAAGGAGAAAGGTTATGGCAGAGATATACAATAGCAACATCAATTTGGCTTTCCCTCTTCATCTTCCAAGCCAGATACAAGAGTAACCGAACCCAGCCACTAGAAGTCATCGTTGCATTGCTGAAATTCATCTAAATCGTAGAACTGGAAATTTTTTTTGACAAGTATCTTTCTCACCCCAAAAATGCTGATTAACCAAAACTGATTCTGCTTTTGCTAGTTTGGGGTTCAGTTCTGATCTATTTCCTGACTCAGAAATATCCGGAAAAAAGTTTCCATGTTGTTAAAATGCATGTTTTGGCTTTTTTGTTTTAAATGAAAAGGTTTTGTTTTTAAGGTCCAAATGACTTTTTGGTTAGAATTTAACTTATTTGGTAAAAAGGTGGGGAAAAAAGGCCAAAAATCAAAATGAGAGTTTTCAAAATTGAGGCTAAGCATACTGAGTAACCCAAAGTGGACGGCTGTTCGGTCGGTCAGGACTTGAAAATTTTCAAGACTGAGTTTTTGTCCTGATTTGGGACTGGACTCCCCCCCCCCCGCCTTTAAAATCTCAGCAGTTCCCCTGGGAAGGGAAAAGTCATTTCTGCCCAGCCCCCCTGAACTGCCATGTGTAGGACATCAAAATGCCCATACAACTGTGATAAATCTGGATACTTCAACATATTCCTCCTGCTGTAAGATGCCCAGCTCTGCAATCTTTCAGAAACAGGAAAGGGAAGCTCAGAATAAGTGATACTCACCCTGTGGCTCTAGAAACATGCAGCTCTTGTGAACAAGTTGAGTCAGAGCACCTCTAGGCTCTAGCCAGTTCAGAGCAAAAAGAGCAGTGGTGCTTTTTTTTCCAACATGATCCATCCACAATAGTATATGTGGTGCTAGATAAGTGGATTGGATTGGTAGGGATCCCTAGAGTCAGGAAGGGGGAAAGCGATGCCCTTCGCTCCTAACAGCAAGGAGAAAGGCATCATATGGAGTAGCAGAGATGCACAAATGCATCGTAGTGGGACATCTGGCCGGCACATTGGAGCAACTCATCCAGATGCTGTTGTGGCAATGTGATGGCCAGCAATTCCTTTTGATGACACAGCAGCCCTCAGCTCCATGAGGCTCTCACAGGAAACCTCGTCTACCTTGGCGGCTGTATGTGGGGTACGTGTAGCTGCACATCATGGAGAAGGCGGCAGTGTGTGCATGGCAGGGAAAGTCTTTGGCAGGGAGGAGCAGCTGGAGCCTTTTAGTGGGACACTACGCTGCAAGAAAGAGTAGTGTGAGAGGGAGCGTCAACACGGGTATGGAAAGAGATGTGCGGGGTCTAAACCGTAGGGTTTCTGCATGTCTGTATTCTACTTCCCTAAGCGGCACCTCACCATCTACTCTGCCATTTACACCTCTGCTACGGGGCACTCAGTGTCCGTTCTCTACCCGCCACCCTGAGTGCAGACCTGCCCTAAGGGTGATGGTTAAGCAAATCCCAGATGCAGCATCAACCTTGCTGACTTTCTGCAAACTGCAATTTCCGGGTTTTTCACTGATTTTAAATGGTGTTTTTCATTTGCAAAGAGCAAATCCCAGCAGTTTCAGAGGTTCATACTGGGGTGAGATAACCAGCCAATGAGAGTAGTTCTCTAGCTAGCTTGAGTCCAGAAATCTTGGGAGAAGAGACTCTCTCTTGGAAAAATCTTATGCTTCATGTTTCACTCTGGGAGAGTCTCTGTTTGCAGCCTATTTGGAACCAGGAAGCTGGGAGAAATTGAATCACCAAGTAGTAATGAAAAATTGCAATCACAGTGCACCAGGGGAGTGGCTGAGATGGAAGAAGGAACTCCAGGGGTCCTGAAGTAGGAGTCTCAAGATCTGGCTCTATTCCCGGCTCTGCCACTGATCAACTATGAAACCTCAGGCAAGTCACTTCATCTCACTGCGCCTGTTTCTCCCCACACCCCTCTTCTACCTGTCAACTGAAGTTTTAAGCTTTTCAGGGAAGAGACTGTCTTACTCTGCTTATGTTAGCATCCAACTCAAGCTTAGCCAGGGCACAGCAATGCTATTGCAATATAAATAATAATTCGGCAGAGGGAGAAAGCCAACACACAGATTCTTCCACTTGAAAATGTGTTTGGGTGACATCTGCAAATTAAAAATTGTGACTCCCTTCAGAAATTTTGCCTCCATCCACAGCCATTGACTTAGTCCAGTGGAACAACGAGAAAGCCAGGCCTGACGGTGAATTTGTAAACAAATTCAGACCATTTCATCTAACAAACGTTCCTTTCATTTTTGTTGTTGGGCCTTTTGTTTTGTTTTGTTTTCAGTTCCTGGCCTAAAGCTGCCAGTGAGGTTTTACATGTACACGTGAGGGGCTTTTGTTTTATAGATGATGCTCAGCCTGCAGGGTCTCTGACCTGATGGGCAGTAATATTCGACCACAATGAACTGTCAGTTTGTGCTTTGCTTCTGGGCATTTTAGGGTTCTCCCCCAAATTTTAGTGTGTTATGTTACGTCTGTTTTCTTGCAACATATTTCACCTGGCTTGGCAGCCCAACATCAGAGCTACTTCCTGGAATTTAAAAAGAAGAAAATGCAGAAGAAAGAAAGGAAGAGAGAAAAAGGTCCTTTCATGCTAATTACAACTGGAGGAAAAATCCAGCTCTCACAGCTGTTTGGATTACTAAACCTGAACCAAGGCAATTAGTGCAATACAGGATAAATCCACCCTAAGAAGCTTTATTTTGCAGTGTGTCCATGGGCCACAAAAGCACTTGCAGGCTGCACATAATGGTTAAGGGAGATACTGTGTAGTGGTGTGAGATACCTTTTGGGAGGGCTGCTGTAATTACTGAGGACAGAAACATGTCATAGTCAAATAGGTTCTAGTCTAAGGTCTTCATCCTGTGCCCATGAGTCCCACTTACTTCAGTGGCACATGGGGGTCCAGAGCTTGTCATCAGCCAGAACTTCCCCAACTACAACCTCAGAAG
Organism: Podocnemis expansa; assembly: GCA_007922195.1. NCBI lineage: Eukaryota > Metazoa > Chordata > Testudines > Podocnemididae > Podocnemis > Podocnemis expansa. Next base: position 291,704 of record ML682107.1, read on the forward strand.
TCAAATTGGCAATAGTGACTGCTAATTTTCAACATCTCCACATTCAGGAGCCCAAAGAGAGAGACTCTGGCCAGACTTTCCAAAGGTGAGTAGCCGCCACTTGCTGCAACTTCACAGGCATTTTGGGTGCTGAGGCCAAAGACACCTCAGTCCGGCTCGTACAGAATGGAGGCATCCCAAATCAAAGGCCACTTCTGAGGCTCTAAACTTTGAAATTCTTATTTCTGACCTTGAGGCAACTCTGCATTTCCTCACCCAGCAGGGAGTTGAAGACCACGAACTGTTTATCCACAGTCAAGTTAAAGATTTTGGAAGCATTTGCACTGCAGGCACCTACAGAGAGATAGGACTGAGATTTCCCTGGCTTTCTCAGTCTCTGGCTTCAATGGCTTGTTCTCTCATGAGCTTCTCAATCACTCTCTAAATGGGTGTTTTGTGGTGTAGCTCAGTCAAACTTCTGCATCTTCATCCACCTGAACCTTTGGTTCTGCACCCAGGCTGCTTAGGCCCGTTCCAATGCGTTGCACTTATTGACTAGAAGTATTCAGCCTCTACCAGCACTCCTACAGCTTCTATGCAATGCTCCGCCTCTTTAAGGCAGCTTACAAGCATTTATTTAATCGATCTAGTCCCTCCAATGGGGTGGAAAGGCATTAATCCATTTTGCTGATGCAGAAAAGGCAGCAGGGAAGGGTCAAGAGATTTTCCCAAACTCACACAGAGGATTAGTGGAAGAGCTCAGGAACGCTTTGGATATAAAGATATACTCGGTCCATTGGACCGTGCTGCTGTTCTGTGAGTCATTTATCCATAGTTGAGTTAAAGTTTTTGGAAGCATTTGTTCTCTCTCTCTCCTTCTCTTTCACTGGCAGCTATACATGTTTTCGCCTCCCTGTTAGTGCCAGAATGTCTTTGCTGATCTTCAGGGGAGAAAAATGGAGAAACCTGTGTCACTATAAAGGATTAAGAGGACAACCAGCAATGCCCAATTTTTCCCTCTCCTCATTTTAGTGCATAATGGCACCAGGAGGAAGGTGGGACTCGGATTCCTCCTGCGTTCTTAGCCTCGTTCTTCTGTAGCTGGCCCAGCAGTGCACACTCATATTCATCCTTGACATGTGGTGAGTCCACCCTGGCAGGGGGAGCTGTGAACCAAAAGAAACAAACTGACTCTATTTATTATGTCCCAGGAGCTATGCTTGAGCTTGATCTGTGTGTGTGGGGAGGGCTTACAGCCTGTTGCTTTCCCCAGGGAGCCCTGTAGCTTCCTACACAGTTAAATCTATTTAATTGATGGATTATGGGGCTTCATCTTCATATTCGATTGCTAGGGTTTGTGTGTCGCCGTGAAAGCAGTTGCTAGACAGAAGCCAGTTTTTCAGGAGAGAATGAAGTGGTAATTTGGGTAGGATTAGTATTTCGAAAAAAGTTGTTCAAAACCTGCAGAAAATAGCTTACATGGATTGACAATGCTGTTACTGCAAGAAGGGAGCGAATCAATAAAGTTATTAAAGGGGGCTCAACATTACAAAATACTCCTTTAATTTTTAACCATAACTTTAAAAAAACAGGCACATTTTTACAGCCAGCTTCATCCTGTACACTGCAGTGAGGAGAATTTGCTTGTGAGACAGGAAGCCAGGACTCCTGTGTTCTTGTTTGAGATCTGGAAGCGGGATGTGATCTAGTGGTTGTTAGATATTTTGCTCTATTGCTGCATAGGCTGGGACCATCTTCCCTCATTTAGCAGACACAGGAGGTGGGGGTGACTCCATGGTCCCGACTTTCCCATTTGGATAGTCTTCGTGGGTTGGCTAGTGCCAATTTCTTACAAAGTTCTTGAGCATGAGGACACCAAACGTGACAGGCCATCTTGTAGAGGGGAGGTCTTCTTGCGCACCTGTGTAATGACACCATCTAGGCCTCAGCACTGAGGCCATAGTAGGGTTGGTCATAGAGGAATATTTGTTTTTTCATGTCAGCTCCTCAAGTCTATACACAGGTTAGGGCACTGAAAGCGAGAAGTATGTGCTGGGCCTTTTTTTCCCATTATAGTTCAATGACCCCACACGTGCAATGAACTTAACGGCCTGAGGAGCACTCAGCCCAAACTGGCTGAATGACATGCGGCTCAGTTCTGCTGGGATCATTTTTTGTTCCTAGGCAGAAATTGCTCAAAAGGCAGTGCTGCGACTTGACCAGCTTTAGAATGGAAAGGGGAGTCTTTGTCACGGCTGAAGTTGATGAGAGTGTTACATCATTAACCTGTCCAATGCAAAGTGATCAAATCACGGTACAACGATTTGGGCTTTCGTCTGGCCATCCATCACTCAGAGCTCCGGAAAACATTTGTGGCTCAGGCGAAGAAACACAATAAAAATTGGGACTTAAATTGGATGGGATTGAAGAAATAACATGAGAAAGTTCAAGGGAACTCCAGACTCACCCTTAGGAAAGCTCCATTCTGCTGAAAAATTTCAAAGGGGGAGCCATGTTTGTCTAGTTCAGCAAAACAAACAAATAGTCCTGTGGCATGTTTAAAGACTAACAAATTTATGCAATAAATAAATCTGTTAGTCTTTAAACATGCCACAGAAATCCTTGTTTGTTATTCTGTTGAAAGTCTCTGCTGCATTTATATTTTGGAATGGAGGCATGAAAACAATCCCTTAGACTAGAGGAAGTTTTCCACCCCAACCTCTTTTCTACATGGGAGATGAAATCCTTAGTTTTTACTCTCACAAAACCCCCACTGAAAGCAACTAGACACTGCAAAAGCTCAGGACATTTTCAGTACATCTCAGGTCTAATGGGAGCTAAGTCTGAGTAAGAACATGAGAGGCCAAGATAAATGTCTTCATTCCTCACCAAGATGCATCCATTTCTTGGGTGGAACAAGTAACCGTTTAATACCATACTGCAATGCTACATAAAATCCAATATCCAGTTGAATCTGCAGCAATAATTTGTATCAGGAGAATGAGTGAAATTTGACCTGGGCTCTAGAGTTAACACAACTATTGATGCAAAAAGTGAAGTGGGATCTTCAATTACCACAAGGGGTCTGGGCATCAGTTTTACACTGCATTTGAAAGCAGGCATGTACAGTGTCCAATTATTACTGCTAACATAATGAACAAAATCTATTTATGTTAACCTGGAAAAGGGGAAAAATTGATATTGAAGGATAAAGGCTGCCTTATTTTTTTAATTGCTCCCCTCTCCCAAAAAAACCTGAAATGAAATATTTTGGCTTGGTGTTTTTCACTCAGATATTCCATTTAAAAGTACCCTGGGAGAATAGGATAACTGGAGAACTTGTGAAATTGTGACAGTTTAAAAACAAAAGTTGAAAGCTGCAGAAACTGAGAAAGGAAGGGGGCTCTTCCCTGCTCTCTCCTGTCCTCCAAACTGTAAAAACTATTTCAAACACCTGTTTAATTCCAACGTCCCTTTAAGACTTAGTAGAAAGGACATTTTTGTTAAAGGTTCAACACCCACACTCTTCCAGCTGTGGTGTGAGTACTCACAGTTAACATCAGTAACACCCTCAAGGAGTTTTTCAGCACACGAAAGATTTGATATTGATACCACCGCCCAGACCTGACATTCCTGCTATTTCTGAGTTAAAGAGACAAGCGGCTTAAGCCAAACCAAACCAAAAAATAAATAAATCAGGCCCTTTTTCTCCTATACAAAATAAAGTGCCATGAAGGCCATTTTCAAGGTCACCTTTAAGGTAAACCTTTTGAAAAGGACTCTGATCAAGCTTGGCATACATACAACTCCCAAGCAGTTTAATTATTTTGAATTCAGAGGTGACTTACACCATTTTATGATCTGCATATGGACACAGGGCAGTTTCTGCTAGAAAAAGGAAAGGTATATAGGTGAAACTTTCGCATTTAAACAAGGTCTTTACAATCTGAATCCAACAGCTGTTCTTTGAGAGAGTCACAGATACTAACAATCAACCTCCCATGGAGTCTAGTTCAATCAACACCCAATTATATTAAATCGGACAAGGAATTCCCATTAGCCTGGAAAAATATCTCTTTAAGAATATTGACAGAAACCTTCCCTCTTGCTTTTGAAATTAAAATTGGCACTATTCTCCAAGTCAACTCTAGTCTGAGGCTTTATGCCTCTCCTTAACTAAAATAGGTTCCTTCATGTGAAGCAACAATCGTTTAATTGAAGATAACTGATAATTTGCCTTCCTTCCATTTGAATTACTATATTTGCTAATGCCCCAGGGAATTGCTTCCACCTGTCTGTTCTGTGGCATGAAAGTCACCGCTAATAATTACTTACCCAAATGGGTACGACCAGCTAAGCCAACCAAAGGCAGAAATGCTCCCCTGCTTTGTTATGAACAGCAGATAGGCTGTCAACAGAGGCAGAGATCAGAGAAAAGCGATGCCATGAGCATTGCTTAGAAGTTTGAAAATTGCAGCCAGACATGACATAACCCAGTAATACAATCCACACATCAGTATAAAAATTGAGGTGGGGGAGGACATCCAAGCCCACTAAGGTTTTCCAGTCGCTGATTCTGGGGTGCTCTCGGCAGGTAAAACTTCCAAGTTCACATTTCCAGGAGAAAGGGCTCCCTTCTCTTTCTTCCCAACCCTGAGATCCCAACTTTAAACACCTGCAAGTTTGCTTTCTAGTATATTTAGTTGGAACAGTGCCTTGCCTTTAGCTTTCTGAGGAACCGTCCCTGCCAAGAGCTCCTCAGGAGACACCCCCAGTCTCTCCTGTGGCATCCCATACCCATGCTTTATCACATCAGTTTCCTATTCCTCCGCTTTGCTCAGCAAAATGCAATCTCATTTCAATTGGCATAAATGCCAAGCTAGATTAGATCAATTACTAGCTCCCCCACAGGAGAAAAGAAGCAGGGTAAGAAATCTGAAATACTCCTATCAGGAGCATGCAAATCTAAAGTCATTATTCTTGAAAGCCAGGCCAATCAGGCAGATTATATCTCCACGGACACTCGCTTAATCTGACAGATGGCCGCAGAAAAAAAGCTGGTGAAGAGCCTCGGTTTAGTTATTAAACAAAGAGGTCTCAGGAAGAAAAAGTCAAGTCTCCAGATAACAAGCAAGGACAAGTGAGTGCAGCCCTACACCAGGAGAGTAGCAATGATTTGTTTCAGGGGCAGATGCTGAAGCGTGTACTCTGTGTGAACCGGTTCAGCCTGTCATTGCTGATGTACTGATTAGTTTTATGAAGAAAAGGAGGACGCGGTGGATGCCAGCACTCCTCTAGGGAGAAAGCACCTAATCATTCCTACAGCGCCTGTGCAGAAACAAAACTCTAGGCAACAACAAGCAGAAGAGGGGCTGTATATTCAGGCCAAACACTGACTGTCACCAGCAACTAAGGGCAGACATCCAGGAATGGTTGATCGCAACCCCTTGCTTATTTTTAGCTGGTAGGAAAATTGTCACCAAGTCTCAGCATTTTCTAGAAAAGGCAATTGATTTCTTATCTCCTCTATCTAATTCCCAAGCTGAATTCCGCACAAAGAGATTCGGAGGCAAGGAACATGTGGAAATAGCGAACATGAACTTCATCAAAAATGTCCATGCTTATGCAGGGAGCTGGTTTACATGCACCCTGCCCTAGGAGGTCTGTTGCTTGTTATTTAAAACAGTGCTGCCAGCCACAAGTGTTCAAAAAGCAGAATCCAAGCACCCCACAATCCTTTTGGCTTAAAACTCTGGAGATTTCTAAAAATAATTCATTTTGGATTCTTTGCTTTCTGGTTTTGGTTTTTTTTTTGAGCCTTTAGGGTGCACCTAGATCCTATTTCCACATGTTTCTCTGTAACCCCAATGGCTACTTTTCAAATGTCAGCTGAGAGTCTCATTGTCACAGGACTCCCAGAGCTGGGGATTTAATGGGAAAAACACCAATTACTGAGAGACTTGGGCTAAAACAGAGTTGGCAACATTGTTCCAAACTGAATAACAGGATGTTCCTGTGCCTAACCCAAGGAATTTACCAGCTAAATGGAACATTTACCTACATAAGCTTGATTTTGCTTTGCAACAATCTTGCAGAAAAATTGCAGCTACAAGTCATTTTGCAATACACCCATCCTGCCAGCTAGGTTTGAAATGCCATGAAATTTAATGTGAATTAGCTTTGTGTTTTGTTTAATTAGATAAACCACAGGTGAGTATAGTACTGGCTTTTTAGCTCTGGAGGATGGAGTAGTGTCTTTAGCTACGTCAGGGAGTTTCTACTAACTCTCCTCCCTGATAACATCTGAACTCTTCCAGAGCCAAACTTCTTATTTATTCAGTACTGCCTTTATAGGCTCCACTGATGTCTAAGGGGCCAGTTGCAGAAGGATCTGGTCATTTCCATAAAGGAGCAAGAGAATAAAAAACTATTTCTGGGTTCTTTGTGGCTCTGCTTGTTATGCCTCTCCTTGGAATTACATGAGCTTTCTCCACATGCAGGCAATGGCTTGCTCCCTGATAACAGAGATCAAAGGCCATTTTGCTGTCATTAGACAGCAATTGAAGTTGTTTACTTCTCCCAAACTAATGGTGTTGGAAATGTTTAATCAGAAAAATGGACACAATTTCCATCACTGCCAGGCTGGTTCACAAGGGACCACTCAATCTATTTTGTCAAGCCGTTACTCATCCCGACTAATAGACTTTTATGGAAGGTCCCTTTGACAAATGCTTGTGGGCTGTGAACCTGTATTAGGAGAAGAAAGCAAGAAAGCAAACTGTGACAAAGGGCCTGCTAGCTAGGGGAGCTCATCTGTATTATGGGATGCTGACTTTGTCATCTTTCAGACCATAGGAGGGAAGGCTGGGATGGGGTGATGGGGAAATAAGTGCAGGAAAGAGATAATTTTTAAGATGAGACATAACAGTCAGCCACAATCAGCCTCTATGCTCTTTGCTCAAGGAGAAAAAGACCACGGAGACAGAAAGATCACCTAGGGTGGTTCAGAATATCATTAATGAGATGAACTCAAGTCACGAAAAAGGTTCGGTGAATCCAAGAACCTTCCTTCAGCACGGCTAATGAGGTAGTGGGATACCATCCCCTCAGCAAAGGGTGGACTCTGCACTGCTTGAATCATTTACAGCTAGAGAGGGAGCATTGCCTAGTGACTGCTGCAGGGCTCAGGGTGTCAGGATACTTGGGTTTTTTTTCCTGCTCTGCTTCTGGCTTGCAATATCCAAGTACTTACAGGGCCCTTTTCAACATTGCATCTAAGCACCTTACAGTCATGAGCAAGATTATATCCTCCCCACAAATCTGAGTCAGGACTATGTGCTCACTATTTTACAAATAAGGACCGGAGGTGCTAGTAGAGTGAGTGACTTGTTCAGGGTCGTGTGGTGAATTGACCCTAGTCCATGCCCTGTCCACTGGACCATCCTCCCCATCTCTATGGGCAAATCAATTCACCTCTACTTTCCTAGCTTTAAAATGGGGACAAAACTAACATCGCAGGGGGCTCAAGAAACTCGATGTCTGTGAAGTCCTCTGGGATCTTTATGGGAAAGCTTTAGGACCACAGGCTTATCAGCAGGAAGGTGGATAAGACAGCCCTGGACAACAACCTTGCATTAGCCAAGAGGCCAGGATTGGAGCAGGCCATCGAGGAGTTGGTGTCATTAGTTGAACAGCAGAAATCTGTAAAACCAAAGGAGTCACCACAGGGATGAATATGGTCCCCTGTCTCCTGTGGCGTGTGGGGAAATTAACCCCCCAAGTTCTGTAGCTTTCCAAACTGGATCAGACAACATTTGACTTTGAAATCCAGTCTTCTGGGATGCAAACATCAGGAGGAAAGGGTTTAGAGTGTGAATGCGTGCAAGCCACCGAGAGAGAGTTGCGTGGGCAAGTCACTAAAAACTAATTCTCTGCAGCCTGAGAATGAGGAGCTAGAGCTGATGGGACCCCTCAGGCTTCTGGCGTCGGACACTCACAGCTGCTCGGTTCTCACAGGGATTGCTGCCTCATTTTCTTCTGCCTCCTACTTTGCAAGCGTGATCATTTCTGTATTAGAATACCCTATGGTTTTGATCCTGTGTGCTTTGGTGATGCCTGTGAAGGTTTCCCCCAACAGATGTTTGTTTTGCTTATAAACATCATGATTCCTATGGTGAAAACTCAGCTAAATTATACCGTCTGGAAAGAGGAGTGTAATTTGCACAGAGGAGTTATTCTTCTAATGAACGTGCAGTAAGCCTCAGTCATTGCAGCCCGCATGCCATCTCTGAGGTAGTGCCAATCTCATCAGACATCCATCTATCGGGTTTAAGGGTCTCAAGAACAAGGCTCACCCCTTAAAATGAAGGGAATCACCATTTGCCAACACAGCCAAGACTTTTGTGTAAAAATTAGTGAGGGTTGTGGGCAATGCTAATTTAGCAGGTTGAAATTCCTGGAGGAAGGACATTGGGGTCTCTTGGGAGAATTTTCTTCTAAAGTTATAATGCTTGGCATTTATTCAAATAATTTAAGTCATCAAGGGGTTTCTTCCAATCCTATGATTCTATTCTATACTTCTAAATATTTTCAGTAAGGAAAAACCAGGAATGAAGATCTAGCTGAAGGCTAGGCCTCAGGAAACCCAGGCTCAATTTCCTGCTCTGCTGCAGACATCCATGTGCCCGTGGGCAAGTTATTTGGCCCCTTTGTGTCGCAGATCTCTGCCAGTAAAATGGGGATGCAAGCACCACCCTGCCTCACGGGGATGTTGTGAAGACAAATAAGGCTGCGGGGAGTTCAGATACCCTGGTTACTGAAGCCATATAAGAATCATGGATAGACCATGGAGGTTGGTTCTTAAAAAATGCAACTACATTGGCTCTGATTACCTCTGTGGTGAATACGAGAGCAAAGTAAACACCCAGATTGTAACCAGGAAGCTCTGTGCTGCGAGACACAAACTCCTAACCATCAGACTCTCAGCATATTCTCCCCTACGTCAGATGCATCAATGCCCATATGTTGACTGGCGGTGGCCATTCAGAAGTCCTCAAAGGCCTGATTGCCCAACTGTGGCCGTGAGCAATTGGCCAGATAAGGGCTACAGAACTGAAATGTTTTATTTAAACTTGGAAATTCCCATCCAAACAGATGGGACCTGCAGGATCCCAGCCTCCTGTTCAAAAATTTAAATCTGATATTTGCTGATTTTCATGCTGCCACACTGTGACAATTTGTTCTTGGTCTGCCTGCTGAAGCGTGGATGCTTCCATTTTTAATAGGTTTTTCGCTGGGACCTGCATGAAGTTTAATTAGCTAAGGAGTATTTGAACATAGCAGACTTACTCAAAAGCAGCCAGCTGGTTTTTACCACCTTCCACTCAAAGATCAGGTAAAGGAAAATGCCCTGAAGATGCTATAAATGTCACAAAGAGGACTCATTGTGATAGAAAGACATGGAACTGTTCACTTCTCCCTGACCACTCCAAATGCATTCAGGGCACTAGACACCACGTGCCATTATCTCGTGCCATGATGCTCTCCTGCTTGAGAAGTAGCTACATCACAGCCAGTCACCCTTAGATATGGGAGTGTGTGGATTATCTGGGCTTGGTTTGGACCTCATACACTGATGTAGCTCAAGAGCATCTCTGCAGAAACCAAAGGAGTTTCCCTGGTGCACGGCCAGGTTAAGGACAGCTGGAATTAGGCTCTGCTGTGAGCAAAGTCAATGACTAACACCGAATGAAGATTGACTCACTAGGGGAGACTGCCCTGCTCTTGGTGCACCTTCTCCAGAGATAAACTGGAGGATGCTAGCTTCTGGATGTTTGAATGCAACATCTTTTCTCAGAAGCAAAGGCACTCAGAACAAACTTCTGGAGCATGCATTAAATGCTGTCTTTTCCCACCTACACATCTATGTTATTGAAAGCAATCTCCCCACACCACTCATATATAGGAGGGGACAGAGGAAATGAGACAGAAGAGAAGAAGGGTAAAGGAATGGAAGGGGAGGGGAAAAGAACAGGGACACCTTGATTTCCATCCACTGGGAATTAATACTTTTTGTTTAATGAGAATTACAGATCAGGTGGCACTGTCTAAGAGCCAACGGAAGCTCAGTGAAGGCTTCGGTATTGCTCAAATTATTTTCAGAAATCAGGCACTATGACCAGCTCAGCACTGGCAAAAGCAAGTTGCATTTTTTTTTTACACCTGTGCTCTAATTTGGTCTGTAACTGGAACCTTGGACCACTCTGGTGATCAATGATAGCCTGAAAGACGACATTCTTCAGAGTGGCTCACCACTACCAACGACTCTAAAAGTGGAGCTGTCTATTGCAACCATGCTTCTGAGCATGAGGACAGGCTAGGAGATGAATTCTGGGGAAGGTCGGTTTGAGGAGACTGGTTGTGATGGGCTGCAAGCTGGAAAAGGCAGGCTGGCAGATAAAGCCCCTCTGTTTGCCACTCAGAATCCAGAACTACCTTCCCACCAACTGCTAGTGAGATTCATCCTCCGTCTCCAATGAGCATTGTGATGAATGGAGTCACACCACAATGTTCCTCCAATATAGTTTGCTCATTTCCTACCCCTTTTAGCTTTCCTTCCTCAGCGACAGGCTTGAACCTGGCTGCACACTGTAAATTTACCTCTTTCGCACCGAGGGTGGGATGCAGCTCAGTCTCCCTCTGTGGGACTCTCACAAAAATTCTCCAGCTCTTTCAACACCGATGTGAGTCTCTGAATGACCTCTATGCCCAGAAATGCACATATCACCCCTTCTACTCTCTGCCTTGGCTTAAGACACAGTAAGTTAGAATCTAGAGAAAGCCCCTTTTTCCCCTCACTGTTCAAAAAACCACTAATTACCTCTTCCCCAAGGAACTCTATGTAGCAAATAGCCCATGTGCTGAGCCCTGCCACTGAAACCAGCAGATGGTTAGCTACTGAAATGCCATCTCATGCCGAGAACTGAATTATTAATACACTTGTCACAATCATATTACAATGGTGATTAAAATCAACGACAATAAATGATGGAGGACCAAATAAACTCATAATTGCATTTCAAAGCAGCCAATTGCAGGAGCTGGAATGTAGGAATCACCTTAGCAAAGCAAACCGTGGTCCACATTCAGTATCCTGTCTCAGACAATAGTTTGTGTCAGAGGAAGATGAAAAAGAGTGAGCTTCAAGCCAGTCTCCCTCTCTTGTCTAGGGCTGGCGAAACCATATCCTACAGGATGTTCACTATACATTCAGCCCTGGTGAGTGTCATGGTGATAACACACAAGTATTTACCCAAGAGTTGGGTGAATGATTTTTAGGATACGTGTTGCTCATCAAAATTCCAGGACGCTGTTTCCTCTTCTGGAAGAGTGAAAGATTTAAATGAGAGAATGACAAAGAGCAGATAAATGAAGACTGCAACTCTTACCCATGTTGCTCTTTGGTTGAATGTTCATTGCAGAAAATATGCAGAACTCTGGAGATCTGAGAACATTTACATCTGTACTCAGTCACTGACTGACGACTCATTAACTACCAATAAAACAACCCCCATACTGAGCCCAGCTGCTTTGTAACTGTCTGGTAGCCGGATGCGTAGGATCAATAGGATGAATCCTACCCAGGCTCGCCATCACTGGTTGAACCAACACATTATAAGTCCATCTGCTACCCATCTTCCTCCGAGGCTGGAACCAATGGCATTTCCCCTCACTGTAGTTTTGACAACACCAAATTCTGGGTCTCCAAGGGAGAGCAAAGTAATCAAATAAGTGCTGGCATAAGAAGGGTTCAGACTAAGGAAGACAATGCTCCTGTTTGCTTTCTGATCATCAGCTGTCTCAGTGTCCACCCATAGCATCACCAGCATCCGGGGACACGAGGCTTGAGTGAAAGATGACGGATGCAGAAGAACAAAGAGGCTCCAGGCCATGGAAATTACTGCCCATATAGCTTCCATAACAGGTTGTACGGGTGGAAAAAGGGACACAAGGAATTTCAAAGGGTAGCTATACACAAAGAAATAAGTTAATGCCTTTCTTTTTACAGGCCCTTTAACCACAAATCTTACAGGGGAGGCATTATTCTCTTTCTTTACATCTGGAGATGCTCAATGCTCCAGGATCTCTCTTGGATGTGGTTAGATAGGCAGGTAAACAGAGGGGTGTCTGGTGAGACAGACTGACTGGCTACATCTTCTTATTCCTTTTGCATGAAGGGCGCCTCCCAGGCTTGAAGACATGAAGCTATGGTGTGCTCCTCTAGTTACAGTAGGAAAATACAGTAGCAAGAACTTGTTAACAATTGTAATTTAATTTGCTAATAAAATAAATGACTATTAAAATAGTATCAATATTAACTCTCAGAAACACTAATTATGCTAAACATTAATTACACTGATAGCAACAACAAGAATACATATTAAAGGATCAGTTCTAAGCACTTATCCGTTGCATGGCAAAATGATACAATCTCATATTGCCATGATTTCAAGGCGGGTTATACTGTGAGACAAGTGACGGTAAAGACGGCAACACATTATTCCCTGTTTATTCTCTGTCAACGGATTCTATATTTAATGCGGCTGATTTCTAAGCCAGAAGACAATTGGGCTGCAAGCCATGGGAAGTTACAACCCAAACTGGAATCTAATACTCGAGCTAGCTTCTTTCTGCCTCTTATCTTGGCACCCAATGGTAAAGATTCTGCCACCGGCATCATGATAGACTCAGTGGTGGGGTATTGGCTTAGTGGTGGGGGCCTCTGGAAAGCAGAAAGAACAGTCTCCTACTTGCTTTGGCCCATGCTGGAAACAAATACCAGCATTTTACTGAGCCCCCAGCCTGAAGAAAAGGTTCTGGATTTTGACAGGATGCTCTGGGTAGCCCTTTTGTTCCATGGCCAGAACAGAACCAGTGGTCTGGATTTGATCTCATGCTAGCGTAAATAAGAAATAAATCCTTGCAGTGGCGTCATGCCAGTGTAAATGAGATGAGAATCAGGTCCAACCCATCTCTACTCACTACAGGACAAGTCTGACAGAGTAGCGTCCAGTCCTAATCAGTAGCAGTGCACTTTTAGCCAGTTGATCCTCTATTCACCTGGTAAAAACCAGTCAAAGGCCAAGAGATGGAGTGTGAAAAGTCCTAGGTCCAAATGATATTCATACAATCAGTGTTTCCTTCAGTGACCCTTCATGTCATGATCTTCCCACCCTGGACCCAGTCTCATTTGTCCTCTGAATCTCAAAGCTAGGCTGTCTCAAACGGTGAGATGCTCCTATCCACCGTACTGGCAGCAGAAAGAGCAGGGATTGTAGTGGATTGCGATCCTTGCAAGCCTGGTCTTTTCAGTTCTCCATACTGTGCCAGCACTTGCCTGCTTATGTCTAATACTTTGCCCCACAGCTCCCATCATCGGTAGAAAGATAATGAAAACTGATTCATACACGAGAGACACACCTCTGAAATAAACTTCATTGTCAGGAACAGCGATTTCTAATCCTCTCACCAGCTAAGTCACTCTTTGTTTAAAATGTTCAATCAGTCAACTGGAGGTATTATTTCCATGCTGGGTAGGAGGGGGAGAGAATTTCTGACTGACCGTAGGAACTAGAAGGTACCAGTGCAGGGCATTTAATAGCCCTCAAAACTAAAATAATCACCTTACGAGCTATGATGGCATAAGGGAACAACTGAATCTGGTAACATTTCCCTTGGGGCGATCCTGCCCTAGTGCCTCCCAAGTCGATAGACGAGTATCAGGGCTGTCAGGTTATTTTATCGTTCTGCCACAAAATGTGTGGAGGAGCAGGATTCCAACCCAATGACAGATAATTATTTGCTAGCCATCAGGGCTTGCTTGAAGCCCTCTTGGTTGAGGTGGTCGATGTTGCCAAGGCCACGATTTCCATGCCCTAAAACAGGGATTCTCACAACCCCCCGAATGTGGCCACCAACTCATGCTGGTGGCTGCCCTGACAAATTTTCCTAAAATACTTCATTAACTTTAGGAAAAACAAAGAAATATGCAAACAGACATGCCCAAACCATGCTAATTTATTTACAGAAGGTGTTTTTGCAGACCTAGTAATAAAGATAATGTTCAATTGTATTTTGGTGCCCCCTGATACCCACTGCCTCCCCCCATGGCTATCCCCTCCCCTGGTCCCCATTCAGTTCCCTAGCCCCCAGGCTTCCCAACACTTGCTGGGGCCCGGCAGCTTCTCCCCTTGCCCCAAGCTCCCTTCTATGGTCTCGAACCCCAGGCTCGACCTAATCCTTGCCTTTTGATACCAGCCCTGATGATGCTCTGCCACCCTGGTCTGAAGCCCAGAGTTGGAGCCCTGCAGCTGGAGCTGAGGTGAGGTGTGTGTTTGAGGTGGGAGTGAAGTCCAAAGCCCTGCCACTGAAGCTGGAGGTTTGAAACGTCGAGCCCACCGCCAGAGCCCCAAGGCTGAAGGGGGTTTAGCCAGTCCCCACAACCTTGTGGTTGAAGCCAGGAGGGAAGGAGGCTGAAGGGAGCTTCTGGTTGAACCAGGAAAGGGGGTGTCTGAAGCCATCTCTGAGAGTCCCCGAGCGCTTTAGGGAATGCCTGCTGCTTTGTCTCCTCTCCTATCTCTGGCCAGGAGGCCGTCACGGTTGCAAGAAACTCTCTTGGTGGCTGCATTTGCAAAATGCAGGCTTAGGTGACCATGGACCCTTGCACTGTCAAGCATTGCATGAGATTTCCTTCCATGCTGTTTAGTGGTGTTTCTCCTCACTCCCACCATCCTGCCTGTCTAGTTGCTTTCAGTGGATGCAAGAGAGAAGCTTGAGTTACTACAGAAAGAGGCATCCTCTGCTCAGACCTTTGTCTTGAGCTGCCAGTTAACCCACGTCAGGCTCTCACCTCAGTATGTTGGAAGGGCCCACACTGCAGAAAAGCCAAGCAACCCTGGACGGGGCTAAGTCTTCAATGCCTCGAGGGGCCAGTAAGAGGAGGCAGAGCCTAGGTCCTCACAGGATCAGAGCGCAAGGGCACAGCCACATAAGCCAGTGAAGAAAGACATGAAGATGGGAGTAAAAGACCACAAAACTCTGTGTATTATTCGGCATGATCCTAGGAAATAATTTACATGAATTTTTCTTTGGTGTTTTTAAGAGGGGAAATAAAAAACCCAGCCTTGAGATAATTTTTTTCTGCTGGAAAAAGCACCTCCTTGGCCGATTTCACAGATGTTTCTAGTGCCTCACAGCCTTTGACCATCCCTGCCGTTTTCCTCTTTGGCTTTATCATTGAAGCACACCTTCTCGTCTGTAAAATGCAGTTTGTAACTCAATTGAACGGCGCTGCTACCCTTTTATTTATTTATTTTTTGGAGGCTTGTTAAAGCACACGCACCCTGGAACTCCAAAGCGGTTTCTATGGTGATGATGGAAAGTGGAACAGCACCTTGTGAGCGCTGGATTGCGTAGGGAGAGAACTAGTGTGAGCAGGGAGTGTGTGTCGGGCTGGGGGGTGGCGAGGAGAAGAGCGAATGAGAGAACTGAATTAGAGAGAGACAGAACATGATTGCTTATTCAGGGCTGGGGATAATGGGAGTAAATTACAGCTCCGGATGACAGGCGTTAACAAAATTGACATGCCGCATTTAGTGTCATCTAGATGTTTGATTAACTGCAGTAGATGGAGTATTAATATGCCGAGAGGATAGCCTGCTCAATTTCCTCACAACATGAACATTAAAGGGCAGGGGGGCGTGAGGGAATATTTTTTAAGCATGAGTGAGCGTCACCGATTCAGTTATGAGAATCGCACACCACTTTGGCTGCTTCCAGAACGAGTCGCATCACTTGACTCCGAAAACCTGGGCGGAGGAGTCTAAGTCACACACCGTTTTAAGAAATAACTTTCGAGGAAATCGTGCGGTTCCTTTTAAAAGCAGGGACGACCTCACTAAACATGACTCTCAACCCCTTGTGCTCCTTGATGGTGTCACCTTGTGCACCAACCAGTGAATAGCTGGAGGGGATTTGGTATTAGATGAGCACCCCAGTGAAAATAGTAACCATCTGAGCTCCCATAATTATCATTCCAGTGGGCCACTAAAATTAGAGGGGGTCAAATCCTGTAGTCCTGATTTGGGGAAAGTTCCCATTGCAGTCAACAAGTGAGAACTGGGTATGGGTCTCAAGATACAGCTCTGCCTACAGTTATTTCTGGGATGGAGAGAGAATGGCAGTGAGGGGAAGAAGAGATGCACAGCAATAGGGTGAGGGGGAATTTTAACCACAGATGCCAGGGCAACCCCTCCTCTTCCAAAAACTAGTTCAGCATCTTGTATGTCTGAGCCAGCCACATGAGACCTCTGTTCCTAAGGAAACACAAATTATACAGGGCACCGTCTACCTCCCAGTGAGCTGATGTCACAGGGACTTGAACATATGGTTGCAGAGATTCTAGCTATTTCCAACCTGATGCTTAAACTATCCCCTCAGGTTATTTACACTCTACAACTGGAAAGAATGTGATTTGGGGTTTTGAGAATCTGCAGTGAGGATGGACAATTAGAAGGCAGTTGGATACAGAATATGATAAATAATCTCAGAGCAGGGAAATCAGGGAAAGTGAGTGAATGGTTGGAAAATACACTCCCATTATTTCTCTCTAGAGGGTGGGGGAGTAGGGGAGAAGGGATGCACAAATTCCTCCACAAGACTCTGTTCTATATGCTTTTCCAAAAACCCCAACCTTTTAACTTTCATTTTGCTCCATGTTTTCAGAGGAGTGACATGCAACCATAAATATTGCATTCAACTTTCACACTATGTTTAAAAAAATAAACAACTCTATACATGCCTATCCCTTTTTTACTACACGTGAACAAACAAGGGGAGAAAGGAATGCTGGATGGAAAATTATTTCCCTCTTCCAATGAAGATTTTCAATGTAATAAAAGCTTTTAAATTTTCTCTGAAAACTTTCAGGTTTTATTTTTTCTGGGCGGGGACCGCTGAATAACTAGACCATTTCCATTATTCAGTTACCAAGTGCCAAAGACAGCTAACTCCCCAAATAGCTTTCAAAGTTCCCCAACACTTTTAAGTTATGTATACACTGCCATTACATACCCACTAGTTCGAGTACATTGGAGGCATTATTTTCACCAGTCATTTTTGATTGCCTTGCTCATTTGCATTTCCTCCCCAAAGCCTTCAGGTAATTACATTACTGTGCCATACAGCCAGACTGCATTTCACATACACAGCTAGGAATGCAGAATGAGGGTAATTTGCTTTAGCGCGAAGTGTAAAAAAGAAAGCTGCCACGGGGCTAACAGGAGCTACCAAATGGGGGGATCCAAGTGCAAGGAGATTTTGCAGGCTGCCTGAAGGTGGTGTCATCTCGCCGGAGCCTCTCCCAGATGCTACAAGCCCTGAAGGATGTGCTGTAACCTTTCGTAGCCCCATCTCATTTTTCTTCATTTCTAAGATACATGAGCACCAGGTACATCTGTTCCAAATGGAGAAGCGTGAACTCGCTGGGGACTTCTTAACAGACCAAAGCTGAACTTTCTTTTTACAACACCCTGCCCACCTCTCCCGCCCCCGCATCTGGGAAATCTATTCCCTGACAATCTGCAATAAGCAGCAAATTAGATGCAAGTCCATGGCCTGTGTTTGTACAATCCACCTTCACTAAAGGCCTGCCCTCATCTTGCGTTTTCTCTAACAGAAAGCTAGCATCCTACAATCCTTCTATTTTAACCCTCTCTGGGCCTCCTAGCTCATTGCTGCGGTTATGTCTGAAGTTGGCTGAACAATACAGTGACTTGCACATATTTTTATGACAAAACGCACCTGGCAAGTTTGTTCTGCTGTTGTTTGCAGGTTATATTATCCTTTGTGCATTTGCTTTACCTATCAGCCCAGGTTCCCCCATTGCCAGAACACCTATTTACCAGACATGGGCATGGATTCATTTTTTTCTGAAGCCAGCAAGGGAACTTCTGCAGAACAGCCCAGGCAGCGCTACCAGCACCTCCTGCATCAAACCCAGTAGCTTGGGGGTTAAACTGGAGCATATCTGATAGTCATAGATTATTAACCTACAAATTATTCACCTGAAAATTCACACTGAGAAGTGCATTATTCACCATTCAATATTTTTGCACTTAAAAAGTTTCACTCATCCAGAGCGCAGAAAAAATACCGCGTGACTTCTGCGACCAACCAAACACTAGCAAAAGCTAGTGAACAACGAAGACTCTGCAGAATTCTGCAGTGAATGCTTAAGGGCAAGGAGCATGTTTGCAGAAACCAGAGTCGATCTGCAAGTTGCACTTTCATCGACAAATCCACAAGGAGCTCTGTGGTTTCCATTTGGGATCTAGATTATCTTCCATGCCCCCCATCTCCTTAGTGACCTTCAGAATCACAACCTTTGAGGTATTATTTGTTCCCCTCTGGCAGGCAACACGTGAGGGCTCGTTATGCTTATGGTGAACAACAAAAAGCACTAGCAAGAACATACAACTGAGAGGGTAGGAAGTGGGTGAATGCCGGTGGCTGGTTAACCGAAAGGATGGCTTGAGAGAGTGGGTGAGAGAAGTAGGCCCATCAAGACATTTACAACAGGCCCTGCACTCAGGAACAAAGACTCTGCTTTTACAGGTGAGGCAGGACCTGCAGACACACCTGAGCTACTTGAATCTAGTTAGATCCACGTTAGTCTGAGTAACAGCAGCAGCGAAAGCACAGCATCAAGGGCAGGAGAGTAGGCTGGCCTCATCCCCCTGGGAAGATACTGCCATAGCATCCCTGTTGTTGTTACTCAAACTAGGTAGATCAAAGCTGGCTCTGGCATGTGTACTTGTGCAATCAGATACGTGAACGCAGTCATCCAGACATAGCCTATGCTACCTCTTCCAAGTCGCTGTGACCAGGGCCTAGGACGGCTGAGTTCAGTTCCCTTGCTCTGTCACTGAGTCAACAGCATGATCTCTGCACAAGCCACTTTCTCGTGCTGATCCTCATTCTCCCAACCAGGAACATGGAAATAAAACACTGCCTTGCATTCGTAAATGCTTGACACACTCGCACACCTGTTTCGATTAGCAACCTGATCCCAGACCAGCTCAGGGACTGAATCTGAAAGCCACTTACAGATTTATTAAGCACCATCTGAGAACGATCCATTTGCAGGAAAGAAGGTGCTTGACGCATTTTAAAAGCTGGTGTACTCACAACAGCACGCAGGGAAAGGAAGCTGACTTTACCCTGTGGCATTGCAAAATGTACACTCACCTGGGGCAGAATTGGTCCCTGAATGGAGAAGGCTGAATCTGTGTCTGGACCAAAGACGCTTCAGGTCGACAGCATGGTTTTGTTGTGTGGGTCAAGTTTCAGCTGTTTGTTTTGCTCAGGAAACCCACTTCACTGAAATTCCTTGTTCTCTAAACAGAGCTGATGGCCTCACCAAATTAAAAACATCAAGAGGTGCAGCTGGCTCCAAATTCCCACAATGGCTCTATCAGTCTGCCACATTAACCTCACTTGTAGCAGTGTCCTGTAATTCTCAGCAACCCATCAGGAAATTATCTGCATTAGCATGTTCACTACGAAGCTCTAGTTTCAAATGGGAAAGGAGATTAAACATTAATATGATTGTTTATTATCAGGCTTGTACTACCTAGGAGTCCCCTTCATGGGCCAGGACATGTTGTGCTAGGTGCTGTACCAATGCTTAACATGAAGATGGTCTTTGCACTATAAAGCATACTATCTGAGCCTGAAGCAAGAGACAGCAGGTAGACACAGCAGAGACATAAGAGGAACATATGGTGACAATGAGACACTTATGAAAAGCACAGTGAGCAGTGGTCAAGTTGATAAAGTGAAGAGATGCTGGAGAATGTCAGTCAGGTTCTTTATCTTTTCCACTTGTTAGAGGACAAGGAGCAATTGATACCATTTAACAGCAAATGTGAAATAAAGGGAAACATGTAGGACTAACCTGCGGAACCCATTGCTACAGGATATTATGGAGGCAAGAAAAGAACGACCATTTATAAAAATGACACTTTCAGTCATATTGAGATAAATGCTACAAAGGTTATTAGTTGCATCAGGGTACACATTAGCCCCCAGTTAAGATCACGGAGAAATCATCTCCAGGGTCAGAATAGTTAGATTTAATGCCTTTTTTTTGTTTGTTTTGTTTAAGAAAAGACATACCATCCCACTGCTAGGACTCTGATGGTTTCCCTCTTGTACTGTGCTCTGTATGTTCATGGTGTAAGGTGTGTTCAAAAGCAAATGACTGTTTAGAAAAACAATTAAGAGTACGTAATAACAACAATATACCTCCTTATCACATCACTTACAGAACA
The DNA here is from genome assembly GCA_007922195.1 of Podocnemis expansa. Classification (NCBI taxonomy): domain Eukaryota; kingdom Metazoa; phylum Chordata; order Testudines; family Podocnemididae; genus Podocnemis; species Podocnemis expansa. The sequence goes on from ML682107.1 coordinate 312,073, forward strand.
TCAGCACCTCAGATGAAGGAAGCATGAAAACCAGGGTAAATTTGACCTGGACTGTATAATAAGCACAGATATATCAGACCAGATTCCCAGTGCCTTGGGTACATCTGGGGATCTGGTGTACGAATACAAAGGAAATTTGGATACCCCCCAGTCCTGGGGCCAGCCCCTGCTGAGAGTAGAGCAGCTGATCCAGTTCCCACTGAAATCAAATGGAAATAATACCCCCCGGCTGCACTAGGGCACCATTTCATGCCCTCCCCACATACTATCACTGAGGTCTAGCCCTCATAGCACTTTCCATCAGTAGTTCTCCGAGTCCTTTACAAAGGAAATTAGCATCATCGCCCCTTCTGGCCAGAGGTCACCCCACCTTGGTTTCCTCAGTAAACTCAAAACCAAAACCAAAGTTACTTAAAATACTACCTGTCTGGGGGCCCAATTAGTCAGTCCTCTGGGTGTATGCTGGTCTTCCACGCTCCAACCCTAATTCAGCATCTCTCCCTCCTTCCAACCCTGCTTTCCCAAACTGGGTCCTAATTCAAAGTCTCTCTCAGACTTCACCTGGCTGTCTGACTTTTCCATTCACCTGATCTCAAGTCTTCCTATAGAGGCCTTCCACACTCCCTGCCATTTCCTGAGTTTTCCCCTTCAGTGCACCTTTCTGCTGCCCGTTACGGGGAATCGGCTGTCCTCCATCCAGGCTGTTAATAGCGGGCTGGAGCAGTGCTTTAGTAGTCACCGCTGGCTAGCCCCAGGCCTCCAGCCCTGAAGGGGAAAGCTGCTCTGTTACAACCCATATTTTAGAGTAGGAAACTGAGGCCCAGGAAGGTAAAATGATTTGGCCAAGGTCACCCAGGAGGCCAGTGGCCAAACTGGGAACAGAACCCAAATTTTCTGAGTCCTCCAGTGCTTTATCACTAAGCCATACTGCCTTCCCATACATGCCATGCCATTGACAATCTCCTTCCTTCACATACAGCCAGACTGTGAGCCCTCAAGGAGATTTAACAATGTGAACAGTTAGCAGGTGGAGCAACAAGATTTTTTTTTTAAAGCTAGACTGAGATGGACATTCTTCAACTTCAGAAAAGATGTTGCAGTTTACAAGCCAAAGCAATTTTCCAAGCCAGTTTCAAGGATGCTAAACAGAGCTTAGGCTATAGATACTGGTTGTAATCTTAATTATGGATCGTCCACTGCTAGTTCATAATTAACAATTGTGATGCTTAGAACTAACGTTTGGCCTCTAGCAATGAATGGGAACCACTGAATGTTTATTAAAGGCCAGTTCTTGACAATTCCAAAACCAAATTAGCCCTTTTTTGAAGATTTAGAAGTGTTAGTGAGACCAAAACTTGCCCCTGCAATGGGAATTTCATTTGCAATGGGTTTGTGGTCCACGAGAAGCAGTACAGGCCAGCTCTCTCTCTCATTGGTGCTGGCCCTGCAGCAACAGCTGCAGTAAAAACAGCAATTAGTTGTATCGACCACTCAGGTCAGTAGAAATGGGACTCTTGGTCCTCATGGGTAGCATTTCTGTTCTAAGACTGTGTTCAGTTTTACACTCACTTTCCAGAGGGGACATGAGCTTTAAAAGACAGTCTCTGGAACCTGCCATCCTTGTTCTGTGCGTCCTTTTCCTTCCTCCACATGACACGGGAAAGGAGTCAGGACTCTGAGTGAACTGTATGGGTGCTTAGTTGCTTTGGACACAGCCCTGGCAGCTCAGTTTATCATATGCCATGCCAGGAAGGCATGCATTCGGGTACACCAAAGAACTGTCTGCCATGAATACCCAAGCCAAAGCATCCAGCTGATTAAAACTGCTGGTATGAGACTAATAATAGAAGGATTACCATCTTTCTACTTTGTGCTTGCTTTCCCTACTCAGTGGAGTTCCTATTCAAGGTAGAGACAGGAAAACCAAACAAGTGTGAAAAAATAGAATAAAATCCAAAGCAGCCAATTAACCTGTAAAATACAAGTCAGGCTGCCATTAACTAACTGTAACCTCCTAATTAGCATTCACATGTGATAAGACAGCAGAGACAGAACTGGGACAGCCAGCCCCAAGAATGTGCTGCGCAATGGTATCTGATTCAGGATAACAACTGAAGTTCCAGAGAAACTCACTGCCAATTATCTGCCGCTTCCTGGTTTCTATTTTTTGGCTCTCAGATAACTTCCTTAAAAAAGGCACTGTTGGAACCGGAGCTATCTTGCATTGAATCTTATACCATTGTCAAAAAGCGTGGGCCTATTAAGTGAGGGTCCCGAACATGCTGAGGTGTTTAAATAGGGGGAATTGGGTCCAGTGAATCTCCATGACTAATCTGTTCCTACTCTCATTGGAAAGGATAGGAATCTAGCTAGGACTTGGAAGGAGAGGTGTCTAGCTGGAATTCTTGTGCTGGAAGACACTGAGACTGTGGACAGTATTTTCACTAGGATAGTTCCAGCGCCTGCAGCAAAAAAGCCATGTAAGCACTGAAGAGGGATAGATGCAATGAATGAAGTTTGGGATAGGCTTTAAATCTCAAAACTCTCGCCAAATCAGGCAGTCATTTGGACGTCGGTTTTTTATCCAGGCTCATCTCTCATTCACAACATATACAGTTAGGGTTGAGGCACAAAGCAAGAGAACCGGTCAAACCTTGTGCCGTCCAGTCACCACTGAAAAGTGGCGTGGCAACTGAGACGGTTTGTAGAGTAATTAGGGAGTCGGGACTCCTGGGTTCTAGTCCTGGGCCTCTAGATCACAAGCTCTCCATGCCTCAATTTCCACGTTTGTAAAACCAGCACAGTAACCGTTGCCTCCTTCAAAGGGATGCAGTGAGACTCTACCTATTTGCAGAGTGCTTAGAAGTCCTTGGATGAAAGGCACTGTAGTAGTGCAAAAGACTATTACTGTATTATCTTGCACGCCATATGTTCTTCAGTACATATGAACAAAAGGACTCGATGCTTTGGCTTTGATTAATTGTGCAATAAAAACATAAACCGCATGTCAATCCATCTGCAGAGTCTCTGATCGTTTTCACAGAGCCGAGATGCCAGGAAGTGAAAGCAAACAAGCTCTTTAATGAGGCTGAAAACAAAGACCAGTGAAGGGTAGTGGATGGTTTGTAGCATGGGCAGTGGGATTTAGAAGTGAGCACTGGTTGACTTCCAGCTTGGTCAACGCACTGGCTGTTCAGTGAAGTTTCTTTAAGAGCAGCTCCTGGCAGACAAGTGACAACAGCAAAGAAACCAGTCACATGCCTGGGTACACTAGGCAGACTCAACAGAACAGCTGTAGGCTGAAAGGATCACAGACGCTGAACTGATTTGAGTTTTGTTCACATTAAGAAATCCCAGAACGTGAAACCCTGGGATCTGAAGACCATTCACTGAAAAAGGGCTTCAGACAAGATGGTTCTGCTTGAGGTACCAGCTTTTGCGGGGAGGGAAAAGCCTTTCAGAGAGAGAGAGAGAGTTGTTAGAAGCGATCTAGTTGATTTAGTTGAGATTGGGTCTAACCTTAGCGTGGGGTTTGGATTGGAAGATCTCCTGAAATCCCTTCCATCCCTCATCTTCTACAGCTCTCTGATCCTGCAGTCTTGGTGCAGTCCACAAATGGCTAGTGCCAGCAGGACACCCGAGAGACCTTTGCCAGGAGCCCAAAATGAACATGAAAGTCGGTCTCAGGCTGGAGGATTTCCGTTAGCTATTCAATTCCCCTGAGTATGTGGCTCTCCCTGTGTGTGCAGAAGGGATGGTGTGTGGAAAGCGGTGTCTCTGTGGCTTCCCCCCAAGACAAACCCTACCGCCTTGCACTCTGCCTTGAAAGGGCTGTCATTTTCCAGGGCCCTGGGCTGCCGAGCTCCTTCCCTTGACAATACTCAGGTTCCCATGCAGCGATTTCATGGTGAGCCACCCCTGTCCTAAGCCCCTTCTGCCACTAGTGAGGCTCAGCAGCAACCGTGTAAGCTGGAGAAGTGGCACAGCAGATTAGCACACTTGTGGGCCCAGGGCTATAAGATTTTGTGGGGCCCCTGGCTGGCCTGGGGACAGGAGGGTGGGTCTCTGGCACCCAGACCTACTTCGGTGTGACCCCATTCCCCATCATCATCAGCACACTATGGGAGGGGTCTGTGGGCTCACGTCCCACTTTCCCCCATCAGCAGCACAGCCCTGCAGAGGTGGGGAGAGTCTGCTGGCCCATGTCCCGCTCTCCCCTTGCTGTGGGGGCAAGGATGCAATTACGACAGGCTCTCGGTGGGTCCCTTCTCCTGCCCAGGCCGGGGTTGGAAGACACCCTGGCTGACTGTGAGCTATGACAGACAGCCTGGCGGTGGGACTCCTGCTCTCATATATCCCTGGAGCTTCCTCTCCCCATGCCCCCCTTCCCTTAGAGTGTGTCCCCCCACTCACATCTGCCCCTGCTCCAGCCTCTTTCCTCCTGTCCCCTCCATTGCCTCATCCCCCTCCATCCCTCTTCACCTCCTCCGGCCCCTCGCCTGTTCCCATCTCTGGCCCAGTCCATCCGCCACCCTTTCCAGCCCTCTTGTGGTTCTGGCTCCCAGCGATCAAGCCCAGAACTGGCTGCATCCCCAATTCGGCAAACAAAGGCAGCCAGTCGGGGCGGAGGACAGGGGAAATCGCAGTCTGCTCAGCTTGGAGTAGCCTGGAATCAATCCTCTCTCCCTGCACCTCAGGGGTGTGAATAAGAGGCTTTGCTACCTAGAGCAGGGGATTAGGAAAGTCTCTCCTACATGCCCTTCAAGTGGTGCCTCCCTCAAAGCAGCACATTGCCTACTGGGACTGGATTTTTGCTGGCCAATCTGTAGCCTGGAGGCCTGGGATTCAGCCTCTAAAGCCCTCACGTTAATCCAGCCCTGGCAGGAGCTATCCTCGCAGACTGCTCCTGCTATACAAGGATCTGCAGGGTTAGGAGACCTTGTCCCCTGTAAATGCACACCCGACCCTTCAGCAGAGGAGATGCTTGACAGCAGATTTCACAGGACAGTTTCACATGCAGACTGCTTGCTCCCTTGCCCTTGTGCTCTAGCGGGGTTGGGGAACTAATTTAGGCATCTTCAGATTACAGCTGAGGCTCATGAACAGCTGGGGGAAAACACAGCTGCTGTTCCTGCCACCACCCATGCTCAAGCTGCTTTGTCAATAGAGGCTTTGAGGACTTTGGGCCAGTACCTCTCACTCAGAAATCAAGCAGGTTGGGGTTAAAACTGAGCTCACATGGCAGCAGGTGGAGCACTGCCAATCCATCTCCAGCTCTCTTCCCTGTCCCCAAAGTCATGGTCCAAGCTGTGCTAAAGCAACCCCTCTTGATCTCTGCACAGACACAGGTCTCATCCTAAATCCTACAGCGAATTTTCACCTACCCTGGATTCAGAAATCACTCAGGCTTTACCACCCAAAGCCCCAAGCTTTCATGCCACTAGTTTATGAGTCTGATTTTGTTTCCTATTGCTTTAGCATCATGGCCTGGCTTCAGGCAAGGCCCCAGGCTCTTCTTGTTGATATTAGACTGCCTGAGTGAAGTGCTTAGAAGGCTGGCCTGACAGCTTAGCTGTTTGTCATCCTCGCAGAGCACCAGAAACATTAGGCTTTTCACATTCGGGTCTGTGCCGGAACTTTTACAGCATTTCACTTCAAATTTTTTCTTTTTTATGGCACCCAAGTTGGCCAGTGACTAGGAGCAAAACTGGCTGGAGTTTGAAGTTCTTTAGCCAAAAATATGAAAAATCTTTTATTGTCATTGGCTTTAAGACAGTTTAAGCAAATCTTTTACCAGTTGGAATCCAATAGAAACCCAGAGAATTTGACTCTGTTAGGAACATGGACATAATTATCACAAGTTAACTTTTATAACGGATGGGGTACAAACTCCATGGAAACCCTCTGCTTTTTCACTGTAGCCAGTCTATTTTCAGTTTTCCCCCAGCACCTGTCACCCAAGTTTCTAAGACTGACAGGGTTTTATCTGCCTGACAAGAGCATCCCTGCAGCAACAAAGCCTTCTCAGTGAGTAAACAGACATATTCACAGGAGATTGTCTAGGTGTATTTCCTAATTTTAAAACTTGCTCAACAACTTATCAGACAAAAATCTGGCCTTGACGTTCATTTCTTTATTTTTTGCCCACATGAACTGCTTTATCGTGATCATTACTGATGAGGCTGTTTTAATTCAGAATTTGTCTTGAGGGATAATATACATAAATAACATCATGGATTTTGCCAGCAGATGGGGTGGCGGGGGGTGAGAGACTCACACATGTGATGTCATGGCATGTGTTTTGCAAACAGACATAAGTGAAAAAAATATTGCAGTTGAACTTGTAAGGACTGATGGGCTGTGGCTCTATGCAGGACTACAAATGAGGGGAAGTGATGGAGAAGAGAATCAAAAAAACGTTAGCCTCCCAATTTGGTGCACTTGCTTAACAGTCTCCACCCCAAAGCTCTATCCCTTACCCCATACTGCCTTTCATTGTCATTTCTGAGTGAGCAGCTTTCAGTGGAGACAGGATTCACTCCCCTGTTAATAACCTCGGGTGGCATAATACGTATGTTCATGGTTCTGCAGTCTGCCTGATGGGAGAGCTTTCTATGGCGCACTCTGAGCCATTTGCCCCTTAGAAAATTAAGATTAAATTTCTCTCCAAATCACAGGGTAGCATTTTCTGCATCTTACAAAGAAATTCTCAGAATTTCAGAGCACTTCATTTGTAAAATAGCTGAAGTTCACCAGTTTTTTCCAAGAAGATTCAGAAAAGAGCAGCTTCCTGTACAATGACTCATCTCTCTCATCTCACTGTCCTTCAGTTCCATTCAGGCAACAATGAGGACACATCACCCTCAGGGGCAAATGCTGTTTTTGACATCACGCTGTTCCCAGTATTAGTTTGAACAGAAAAAAAAAATATTTCGCCCTCCAAACACTTAAAAGACATCTACTTGTGTCCTAGGAGATCAAATTCAGCTCTTGGGGTTGAACAAAGAGTGCTCCCCAGGAGGGCAAAGTAGATGCTGGCTTGCTTGGTTTCGGCAAAGCATGACAGTGGACTTTGGAGTTTTGTTTTATATTTCATGCACAGAAGCAAACTTAAGTACTGGTGGTGAATCAAGTTACAAAATGGATTTCTGCCAAAATCCACCATTCACTAGAAAAACCCAGAGTCATGTTCGAAGACACACTGGAGCGTCAAACATATGGCCTGAGAACCTCTTCTGTGCAGCCCATGACTGCGTTCTGAGCATAGGTCCTAGCATTTTGATTTACAGTATGTGTGGCCCAGTTGAATGACATTTAAGTGAAATCAGGCCCATCATAGCAAATGAGCTTGATGTCTGTTGGTGCCACTTTTCAACAGACTGGATTCATGCATGCGAGAACGGTACAGAGCAAATAAATTATTCCATGAATTCACACCCAATCCTGCAAACCGCTATACAAGTGTATGGCTGCTACTGGTAAGTCAGCTCACAAGCAGGAAGTTAAATGCCTGCATGACGGTTTGAAGGCTGGGACCCTTGTCCTTATTTTTTGTTCTCAACTGAGAGCAGCTGACAATTCTCTTGAATTATTTGCTATTCAGAGATCATTCACATTGACACTTTCTGTAAATGGTGCTTGATCTAGATCATGTGAGCAGCTCACACTCAGAATCTGAAATCCAAAATCCCAGCTGTGTTAGTTGGTTTCCTTTATATGCAAAGCAGAACACCCGGAGCAACAAAGAAATGGAAAACAATGGTTACTGCGCGAGTTCACTCACCTGTTCATGATACTCAATACCCATGCTCAGCGTGTTGATCAGTATGGCAATCATAATGCCACGGTTGAAATACTTGCTGTCCACAATCCTTTTCAGTTTGTTGCCAAAAGCCTCCCAAAGTCTAGCTATTTTATTCCTCTCCTTTGGTTTTTTCTTCTTCTTCTTCTTATTCCTCTGCTGTTGAATCTGATCTCTTTGGTCTCCGTGCCTCAGGTCCTGCGTGAATTCATAGACGCCGTTGTTGTCCGAGTCGTAGCTGTCGGACTCGCTGAACTCAAACTCTGGATCCTCCAAGATGTTAGCACAGTAGGGGCAGTTCTGGAGTTCGCAGGTCAGGATGCTGGCCTGAGGACTGGGCAAAGGGCATGGCACGTTCAAACCTGACAGTCGGCTGGAAGTCCTACAGAGACCTACAACCAAGCGACATGCGTAGGATCAGCAGCAGAATTAACTCTCATCTTACTCCCCAAATCTCTAGGATGTCCCTGTTTTCCATTGGCATGTTGTCTGGTAACAAATGGGCCAGATTTGCTCTAGCTAAACCAGACTTCAAGGGCTTGACGCTAGACTTGCTGGGGGAGGTTCTTTGGCCTGTGTGAATCAGAAGGTCCCTTCTGGCTTATAATGGTCTCTTTTGGCTTTCAGACCTATAATTCCCTCTAAATTTATAACTGCCCACCCGGGGGGTCTTTACAGACCAATACAATGAGCCAAGGGAGATGAATTGAGACCTGATTTAAATCTGTGCCTGAAGCTCAAATGGAACACAATCCAAGTCCTGTTTGAAATTCAGACAAATACAGTGCAGGCGGCACCGGGCCTAGACCGAAAGTCTTCAGTGCTTCCCTCCATCCATTTGTTAAACTTTTGCATACCTTATTCTTTATTGCATTTGTAGCCCATTTCATGATCAATGCAAGATATGCATGCAGGATTTATCCACGTTCAGAATACCTGAAACATTTTACTTCGACCCTTTTGTTTTCCCTTTTGTTGTTAACAGAAACAGGACCCCAAGCCCGGTGTCCCAGAAGACTAGCACCGCAGGCAGCTGCCTGAGTTGTCCGCTCCTAAATCCAGCCCCAAGAGCAGGCAGCAGCATGGTAATGCTCCCCTCTCCCATGACATTCCTCATGGTAAGGGATCAGTTTGCAGGGAAGAGGATGGTGGAGCTTCTGGGCACGCTCATACAGTGGCCCCTCTGCTGATTCTGCCAAGAAAGGGCATACCTGCTGGTTTGGGGATGCAGGCTAGACTTTCAGAAGCAGCTAGTGATCTTGGGTGTCTGACCTGACACACTATAAAGGAGCCTGGTTTTCAAGGGCCTGTTCTGAAAGGCTGTTGTAAGGTCACTAATCATGTCTGAAGAACTTGGTCTTCTCCACTGGGAAAAAGAAAGTGACCCAGCAATTCATTTCACAGCAGTCACACAAGAGCCATCAGCTAGGAATGGCCATGGGCCGAGAAGACAAGCAGCATTCGGGTCATGATTTTAGACCCCTGCTGTCCAATAGACCTGGAGGGGACAGAACAAGCCACCACTTCATTCACAAGGTCTGAAAGTTGGGTTACGATGAGGATTTAAAGGACTGGCTGATTCTCTGAGCCTTATCCAGAAGTCAGAGCCCTGCAACGTGCTGAGGTAATCTCAGGAGAAAGGGATCACTTGTGATTTCTGGTAATTATGCCAAAGACACCAAGAGGTCAAAAGTATTTTTCTCTCTCCATGACTGCACATCCCAGTAAAAAAACAACAAGCAGTTGTGTGGCACTTTAAGACTAACAGATTTATTTTTTGCATGAGCTTTCGTGGGAGAAGATCCCACTTCCTCAGATGCTTCGAAGATGGGTGAACTTACAGAAAGGAATGAAACTAAATGCAAGGGGGTGTAAAACATAGGATCAGGTCATAAAGTAACAGCAAATCAGAGCAGTTTACAGGCTCAAAGAATGGGAAGCCTGAAGTCAAATTACCCTTTGTAATGGGAAAAGAACCCATTTAGTTTCATTCCTTTCTGTAAGTTCACCCATCTTCCAAGCATCTGAGGAAGTGGGATCTTCTCCCACGAAAGCTCATGCAAAAAATAAATCTGTTAGTCAAAAGTGCCACACAACTCCTCGTTGTTTTTTTACTGGACTAGACTAACATGGCTAGCCCTTTTGAAATCCACATCCCAGGCCAGTGGTTCCCAACATTTTCTCTGTCGTGGCACACCTTGCTACCTTTAATTAATTTGAGGCACATCATCATATAGTTTCCAAATAAACTCATGAATATTCATGAACCAATGAGCCAATCCAGAGTTCGTTGAGTAGTTTTTCAAAAAATTTTGTGGCACTCTTGCTCAGACCTGACAGCACACCTGTGTGCTGTGGCACATGGGTTGGGAAACACTGTCCTAGGCCATTTCCGCTCCTCCGTTTGCTAATTTACAGAGTGACTTGGAAATGCACCCATGTATCTGAGGAGAAATGATGATGCTGTTGCTTTGGAGGCCCTAACGCTAGCGCACATGTCTCAACACCTCCTAAATGCTATCAAAGGGTTAAAAATGAGGTTAAATAATGCAGGCACTCCTAATGTCTTCAGAATACCAGGATCTCCAAAATAACCTCACAGCTTTGCACAGCAAAAGTGCTCTTAGGAACAGGCTGTCATTTATTTTGTTCAACTCCACCACACAAAGAGAAGCTCTCTCCCAAGCCCATCCCTTTTAGATCACACCAGGCCCCTGTCTCAGACAGAGCTGTCAGCTAGCTGGACTTTAATGCCTTGCTAATGGACGCACTTATCCATCAAGTGTTTTTGTTTGGCACATCGCTCGCCAGGATCGCATTCCATCCCTCTCTTCCTTCCCAGCCGAGCAGGTGCAGGGGAATCAGCGATGAAGCACTTTGGACTAATAATGCTATTAAGATGAGATAGACGCCGGAAGGATTAGTTGGAGCTCAGTTTCAGGGTCTAATCCATCCTAACCTACCTTTCCCACCTTTTCAGTCTTGCAAATATGTCTTGGGGGGGTGGTGGTGCGGAAGGGAGTCACCTCACATTCTTTCCAACACCTGGCCTCCCGAACCCCACATGATGGCTGTCTGCCTTCACCCTCAAGCTATCTGGCCTCTGGGTAGGCAGGCCAATTAGCCAGTTCTAAGCCAGACAGTTCCATTCTTAATTGGTTTGCCCCCGTGTCCAGTACTGACGTGGATGTGGTTTTGCCCAGTATCATAGATGGAGGAGGCCATTTTGAAGAGCACGTCTGTCCATCCCCACTGGTGTGACCTTGCACAAAGCATGCATCTGAGGGATGGGGCAGCATGTTTTTCGAGATGGCACTTCCTACCATGCAGTGTGACCTCATGCTGGCAGGGGCGGTGTCACACCGTTCCTAGAAAAACTAAAATGTCTAGTGTTCTGCAACTGCAGGAGTGGGCACCCTACCAGCAAGGTAAGGATTGGACATTAGTCTGGTCGAGCTGGAAATCAGAGCTTGAACCTGGGAGCTGGGTGGTTTCCAATCAGAGAGATTTTCATTTTCCACCAGGAATCCAGTTCCCTTTGCATTCCCCTAGAAAGATCCTCCTTCCAGATGACCAAGAGGTGCCAGCGATAGACATAGTGATTTGGATTCCTGTAGAGTTTATAAAGTGCTCTGGCAGCCTTAGAGTTAAAAGGGCATCTATAAAGATTGAATATTATGCTTAATGACATTATTAGGAGCCAGGCCTTCAGAGAACCCTGAGTCCAATAAAATCCAAAGCAGTCATTGGTGTTCGCCTGAATTCACATTGATACAAGTGAAAGGGAAAAAATGGCACTCCCTTATCTCACATGAAGCACAGAGAGCAGGACTCTGTGCACATCCGCAGGACCAGCCCCTGGCTTAAGCTGGGAGTTTCAAGCCACAGTCGTGGACCAGCTTCTTTGCTTTCAGCTTCCAGGAGCGTGGGGTTTTTATCTCAAAGTAAATACATATTCTCACACAATAACCTTCATTAACCTACAGAATTAAGGCTGTGGCAGTGATTAATATTAAACCCTTGTATAAGCAACAGAAGAATAACCCATCTTGCTCCTGAGCATTTTAAAAGGATGGATTCATCCAGTGAAGTTGATTTATATAACAAATGCCACGAGCTTTACCCGTTTGTGCATTCAGTTAAAAACCAGGACGTGGAAAAGCCACCCAATATATTTCACAAACAAACTTAACTCTGATCCAGAAGACATACTTAGTCCTCTGTCAACATCTATGTTACTAGTATAAATAGTTGTGTGTCTACATGTGTGTATGAATATAAACAGTTTAGACAACAACAAACATTAAAAAAGTCACGGGACTGATTTAGAAATCAGGGGATTTTAGAAAATAATAATTTGTGGGTCTTTTTTACCTTTTTATTTATTTATTTTTGTAGTTTTAGACTTTAGAGTTCACCTTTTTCCGGCTTCTCTCTGCCGCCATGAGGCCAGGCATTTTTTTTTTTTTAAATGATGCTAAAGTTCTTTCATAATCCCATGATTCTAGCTGGGGCTTTAAGAAAGACACAAAACATTATGAAACTCACAATAATATCGTGAGAGTCAGCAGCACAGGATGTGGCCACACACAACACACAAATTAGTGATAAGTGCGTTGAAAGAGGTCATAAGACCCAGGCATGTTCAACATTAATGCTGTCATTTTCCTGATTTAAAGAGCTTTGAGTCTGCAGTAGCTCCAGTCCCAGTGCATTCCCTTAGGCAGACAGATGCAGTGGTGTAGCAAGGGTGTCCAGCACCCACTGGTGCCTGGGGGTGAAGCCCACTTTTGTGTTCCTGCAGGTGCCCCACACCACCCCATGCCTTGCAGTCCCCCCACCTGGCACTCCCCTTCAGCTCAGTGTCCAGGGGCTCCCTCCACCGCTACGCCACTGGACAGAAGTGGAAAGGTAGATGATCACGTCGAGGTGGCTCTGCTGTTCCCACATCCATCTCTGGAGCACTAGCTTATGGAAACCCTCCCCTTCCACACTGCACAGCAGAACCCCACATCTGCTCTGTTGTGGATGCAAAAGTAGAATCCAAGGCCTCTGTAAGAAGTGCCTCTTTTCATCTTTCTTTTCATTTACAGTGATTTATTTTCCTGTACCCTTTTGGACTTGCAAATAAGCACAGAGAGTGGGCTCATCCCTTTTAACCAAAGCCTTGAGAAATGTGCCCGAAGAGGTGCAATACAGTCTGCACTGAAGGCAAAACCCATGCTGCCTAGAGGGCTGACATCCAACCTTTCCTACAAGCCTGATGCCCAGGAGGTATGCACAGAACAGCAGGAGAAGTGGCTTGCTTTGATGAATCATATCAGAGGCTGAGGAGGCTGCGGGTTTTGCAATCCTTTCCCAAAATCTCATAACATCAGGGACAAAAGATCAGAAATAAATGAAACCACCAACGGCAGCTGCTTCTGCTCAGAGCAGAACCTGCCAGACTGCTGATCTGGAGGAACAGACACTTCACAGTATATTTCCTCAGGTCCATTCTGCCCTCATTCATCACTCCCGCACTGAAGATCGGATTCCAGGTAGTGGGTTTTCATTTTGGGTGGAAGCAAGGAGGGAAAGGCAAGGAAACACTTTTTCTATGTGAAAAGCTCCAGGCTGTTTGGTCTGTAACAGTGAGACAGAGATGGAGCAGCTTGTTTAGGGCTCACTATCCATGCATTTGCACGGCATGCTTCACAGCAGTCACTGCAAGCAGAAGCTGGGCATAACAAAGCACGTGGCTCAGGAATTTGCCTTATTTCTAGCTTTTCCACTTAGGACTTACACTGAGGACCCATTTAGCGCCTCCTATGTGTGCTCATCTCCTTTCCACATAACACGCCGCACCTTTAATGGCTTTGTTCTCAGATCACTGCGTGGAGATTTTGTCCATTCTTCCTTTTGCCTGAATAATCCTCCATGATTAATAATCCTGAGTTTTTCATTTCTTTGCCACAGGTCTCAGGCCACCTCTGCGTTGATGGTGGCAAGCCTGCCACTGTCAGATTGATCTTTCCTGATCGACCTAGCGGTCAGTTAAGATCCTTTAAGTCTCTAGGATCAACTCAATTAAACAATCCCTGCAGGTAACGTAGCGCTGCACCAACATGAGCGCATTTCCCATCAGCTAATGAAGTGAAGGTGCTACGCTGAAGGGGAGTTGGGAAGTCAGTGGAAGTTATGCAAGCTGCATAGTTTGGGTAACTCCAGTCAACTGTTGCTGAATTTCACTGCCAGTGTAGACTGGCCTCGGTGGAGGTAAATGGGGCATTTTATATGTCAAAAAAATAAACAAGGAAGGGAACCCAAAGTACCTCCTGTCCTGAACCCAATTTGGGAGGACAAGTTTCTGGAAACCAGAGGGGAGAGGGACAGGTGGAAAGACGTCAAATTTGCAATCTCATAGGCCCAAACCCCACAGCCTTCCTGCTGTCTTAAGTAAAGACCTGTGCCTCACCATAAGAGATGGTCAAGCTGATTCTAACCAATCATATGATCCTTCACGTGCAACTAAGTCCTGACTTCAACTTTTTCTCTCCACAATTTTTGTTTTCCACTGGGTTCCATACAGAGCCCCTTTCTCTCTTCAGGCTCCATTTTGCAGAATGAAAAGATCTGGCTATTTCTGATGTGCTTTAAGCAAGCATGCAAAGTCATGGGTGCTTGACCACTCTGAACTGAACGCTCACCCTTGTGAGGCTCCCCCATCCTCAGTGACAGGGAAGGTCACCAGACCCATGAAGATATGAAAGTTAGCTAGCGTTAGCCCTCACAGACCTTTTTGCACAGAACCATTCACCCCCTTGCCCACTGATTCAAAGCAGGACATCTTTTTTCTTACCATGCTCTCCCATCAGATGATGGAGCTTCTCAAAAGGAGCTGAATTTAGACTCACTGGACTGTTCACCACAGCCACAGGGGTGCTGCCACTTTTCTTTCCTTTGTGTACTGGGGCAGCACTGACTTTGCTAGCTGGAGAAGGCAGGATGGTTGGATAATTCATGTTGCCATGGTTGGTGGTGAGCCCAGCATTCAGTTTAATACTTGCAGAGGCATTGGAAGACTTGCATTTCACCTGGGGTCCTTCAACATGGCAGTCAGCATGGTAAATGCTATGGACAGATTCAGAATCCAGAGCAGGAGGAGGGCTATGCAGGTTGGGGGATGGAGATGGAAGCATCAGTTGGCTCCCGGACTTTATGACCTTCAGCTCCAGGTCACAGATCTCAGGGTTAGAACGTGGCCCCCGGGGGCTCCCGTTGCTGATGTGGTAGTGGTGGTGATGGTGGTGGTGGTGGTGGATGAGGTGGTGGATGGAGGTGATGTGCTTTTTGCTTCGGTGGCTTTGCCCGTTAGGGACGCAGTTGGGGTTGACTTTTTTCCGCCGCTTGCTCTGCCAGTTGTTGTACAAACGTAACGTCCGCCTCTTTACCTTCCTGAAGATGTGGCAGATATATTTGAGGAGCTCTTCGTAGCAGCTGCCCGGCTCCGAGAAACTGGCAAGTGTGCTGTCATTGGAGAGGTAGCGGGCACGCTGTTCCTGCATCAGCTGGTTCTCCCGTTGCTTTGTTTCAGAAAACTGTGTTGCTATCACAACCAGGCACAAGTTAATCATGAAGAAAGAACCCACCTGGGGAAGCCAAGGAAAGAGGAATCAGAAATTTTACCAAGACACACCTACCAAGTACACCTAAGTGCCCCAGGGCATTTGCAATATTTGTTGGGCTCTTTTTAATATCGGGATTTTCCCCTCTTGCCAAATACCCAGTTCTGCTGCTGGAGAGCCAAGCGCTGCATTAAATATGCTCAAGGTTTTAGATTTGTATTTAAGCTGTTTTAAGCTATTTTAGCAGCAGTAAGGGAGATCTTTACTTTTAAACCCCCCAAGACTGACATAGGTTAAAGTGGGATTTAGAAAACCAAATATAACCAGGTCCTGCTGAGAAACACACCCTTTAACTAGCAGGTGCCTGGCCAAGGTTCAGAAAGAGGTTTCCTAGCCTGCCTTTCACACTCTTTCTTGTACTGTAACTGCCAATAATTTTCCGCCTTCCTTTTAACTCACTTACCCATAAGCTTGATGTACTCTGATTTCTGACACACCAGCCAGGTTTCAAGCCATTTTTGGAGAGTTCCTTTGAGAGCAGCCCACCAGGGTTAACAAATTCATGCTGATCGCAGCTGATTGGGGGCAGGCTCATAAAAGGTAAAGGGAAAGCTGGGTCTAAGGAGAAAAATGGTATGTCTACACGGGAACAGTAGTTTCCAGAGTGGACAGACAGATTCACACTAACTCTGATTGAGCTAGAATACTAAAAATACAGCATAGTTGTGGTGGCCTGGGCAGCAGGAAGGGCTGGGTGCCCCCATCCCATCCAAGATGCAAAGTATGGACTAGGGACTAGCCCATTCTGCCACGTGTTCCAGCGGTAACACAGTTATTTTTAGTGGGCTGGCTCAATCAAAGCTAGTGCACGTACATCTACCTGCTCTGGAAACAATGCTGTCAGCTGCAATGTAGACATTACCCAGTGACATCCACTCTCCCAGCTGGCTGATGCTGAAAAATCCTTGTTTGGTCATTACCCAGGAGTTTGAGTTGATGTGGTCTGGTTCAGAGGTTTGGTTTCAGGAAATCAAAGCAAGCCCTGAGAAAAGAGATGTGATGTGACTCATAGAGTTGGGACCTTTAGTGGTCCGTCCCCAGCTAGTGAGTCTACGCACTGGCCTATCCTGACTCAGAGCCACGTATGCATACTATACTACATGGGGCCTGGTTTTTCCAGGTGCCCAGACACGTTGTGATGGGAGTGCTAAACTCAGTGCATTAATCAACATAAAATCAATAAAGAAAAGCACCACTTGATGTCTGGTCTTTCCATGTCTATGCATTCAAAGCATATTACTGCCTCAGTTAGGACACAGGCTTAGAACCTTTTCCAGATCGGTGACTGGGACCAGAACTGACCTTATGTGTCATGGGCAAAAACCAAGTACTAGGTGTCGTCTATTCAGATGACGCTGCCCGAAGGTAACAATAGCATCCTAAGAGGAGGGAGACGTGGCTAGCCAAGAGTAGCGTTGCTCATCAGGGATTGTGAGGTTCTCAAAAAGGACAGGACAAAACTGATCCCCCCCTCCCCTTTTTCTGCTCTCCAGGATGTGCTGGAGGGTAGTGCTGCCTTTTCCTCTCATTTTAATATTAGGCAGGCTCCAAAAGATCAACTTAAGGGAAACATCCAACATTCCTGTTATGAGACTCAATGCACCAAGACTTTAAAGTGACTGATGTCAAGAGACGCACTCATGGTGAATAGCAGGAAATCTATGGATTTAATCTGGGCCATTGCTCCATGTCTCCTCTGGCGAACTCTCCTCTCTAACATGTTCTGGAAGACTTAAGGGTGCCACCGTCAGCCTCAGTGAGCCACCTTTTGGTTTTTCTGAAGAGCTGTGAAAGTGCAGAAACTTTTGAGGGACTGCAGCTCAGGTTTCCTGATCCCCAGACCTATGTACTAATCCCTGCACAGCACAGTAGCTCCAAAATTAAAGCAGGCCCTTCTGCCTGGACTGAAAATTACAATTCTAGCTGCTGCGCAGAGTCTCAGGACATCTTGCAGGAGACGTTTCTGCTAATAAAAGGATAGTCTAGCGTCTGAAGTTGCACGCATCTAGCTCCTTAATTCATATAAATTGTCTTCGGGATTGTCAAGAGGGCTGGGGAGCGGGAAGCAAGAGACGTGCACTGTAGCTGTCATGCTGGCAAGGCACCACAGCTAGGAGAAGTCAAGGTTATAAAGCCGAGGCTTGGAGTGCAAGCGAGGAGGAGGGGCGAACCATGTGGTTTGATGAGCTGTAGCAAAATATATGTGCTGCTAAGACAGACAAAGCCTTTTGTGGCCTAGTCTTCCTCCCCAGTGTGGTAGCAACCACCTTTATGATGACACCCAGGGCCTGCAGGAAGTTCTCCTCACCATTGTAGTACACTGATAGCGCTTGGCTCTTCTCCAAGGAAGGGCCCTTGATACCTTAAACAATGAAGGGTGAGAAGTGCACTAGTTCAGTGATTCATACTTACTATTATAAGTAATATAAAATATATAAAATTGTAAAAAGAATGTGCATCCATAACATAATACATGATGTCAACCCATCCTTCCAGGGTTATAACCTAAGGGGAGAGAAAGAAGAGGGGAAAAAAAAAAAAGAACAAGGAGTTACAATCAGGATCAAAGTCAACATCAAACTTCTGCCAACGCCTGTTCCTTATCGCTTTGCAAAGTCTGTCAAGGTTCTTGCTGCGTTTCTCTCTTAGCTGGCTCAGCATCACAGTAATACGTGCTATGCATGTGGCCAAGAGACTGCTCTACAGTTTCAAAGGAATCTAGCATGATTAAAACTGATAAAACAACACAATGAAACATCTGAAGCACTGGTTCAGAGCCAGCAGAAAGCAAAACTTACAGAAAGTGCTTCAGCAAAGCTGCAGCCAGGGATGTGAAAATCTTCCTGGGTCTGCTTTTTCTATTCCATTTAAAGTGAGAGGCCTGTGTTTTTAAGTTTTTTTTTTTTTTTTTTTTAACTCAGTTCTTCATAATATCTTCGCCAGAGCTTAATAGTAAAATTGCTTTACAGTGGGTGCTGTGGCAAACTGTCTGAACGAAAAGTTCCGAAGAGGGTAAAAGTACATTAAATTAAATGGTGACTCAATTACACACTTACGTTTTCAATCTCATATTCCTCAGAAAAGGAGCTGAAGAGTTAATTAACACCCAAACAGCTGGGACTCGGAGGAAAGTAGCAGCCATTGCATCATTCAAGCTTTTTATTTTGTTAAAATGCAGCTTAACCTTAATTGAGATAAACAAGGAGTCCTGTGTCACTTAAAGACTAACAAATATATTTATCGGATGAGCTTTCGTGTGAGAAAATCCCACTTCATCAGATGCTTTGATGTCTGACGAACTGGGATTTTCTCCCACGAAAGCTCATGCAATAAATATAAGTGTTAGTCTTTAAGTGCCACAGGACTCCTTGTTTGTTTGTTTTACTGAACTAGACTAACACAGTTGCCCCCTTGGATCTTAACTGAGATACTTCCCTCCCCAGGCTGAGTTTGATCCTGTCTTCTTTGCACAGCCAGTACTCCCAAGTCTGAGTTTACTGGCAGTCAACTAGACACAGGGCTAAATTCTGTCCTTGCTTACACACAAGCATATACTTGGACTAGCTGACTGACTTTGATGACATTACTCCAAATTTACACCACATTTTCAAAAGGGTAACAGAGATTCCTGATGGCCGCACTGTTGCTCTTGATTGACACAGATGTGGATGAGTGCAGAATCAGACTCCATGTGCGGACAGGAGTCTCTGCAGGTAGATTATAAGTGACTTGGCAAAGTGTTGGTTACATCCGCTGAGTGGCAGTCAGTCAGACTTCTTCCACATTAGTTGGCATTGGATAAGCTGCCTTCTAATAGGAGAACTGTATGTGTAAGGAATATAGGGTGTATCCACTCTGCAGTATAAAATGAAGGTTCAGACTCAAGTTCAAGACTAATCCACTTTCTTTATACACACAGATCCCACCAACCTAAGGCTTGGATCCAGGGTCCCAGGGCCCCACAGGGGTAGAGGGTGTCAGCCTGAGTCAAGCCAAGATCCAGTGTTCAAGTCCTATGGCTTTACAGTGCAGAAACAGGCTCACTGGACTTGTGATTTGGCACTCTGTCAAACATATCTCACAATCCTACAGGCCAACTTTTTTATCCTAGCCTGGACAGTTAAGTTTGGAGGACAGTCAAGTTTTCTCACACTGAACCACAAACAAAGGGCTAGAGCCATCACATTTTGGAGGGCAGGTGAAAGTCTGGGATATGGTTATTTGGATTCAAGTCTGTATACTGCAGTGTGGAGCTCTGGGTTCATAGGGTTAGAAGGGACCTCATGAGGTCATTTAGGCCAACCTCCTGCAAAAAAGCAGGACCACTCTCACTAAATCATCCCAGCCAGGGTTTTGTCTAATTGAGCCTTAAATATCCCCAAAGACGGAGATTCCACCACCTCCGTAGGTAGCCCCTTCCAATGCTTCACCACTCGCCTAGTAAGAAAGGTTTTCCTAATATCCAACCTCGACCACCCCAGCTGTAACTTGAAACCATTGCTACTTGTTCTGTCCTCTGTTACTACTGAGAACAGCCGAGCTCCATCCTCTTTGGAGCACCCCTTCAAGTAGCTGAAGGTTGCTATCAAATTCCCCCTCTGTCTTCTCCTCTGAAGGCTAAATAAGCCTAGTTCCTTATGTCTCTCTTTGTAAGTCTTGTGCTCTAGCCTCTTCATCTTTTATGTTCCCCTCCGCTGGACTCTTTCTAGCCCCTTGATCATTTTTGTTGCCCTCTCCTGGACTCTTTCTAATTTGTCCATGTCCTTTTTGTGGTGGGGTGCCCAAAACTGGACACACTATTCCAGATGTGGCCTTACCAGTGCCGAATAAAGGGGAATGATCACATCCTTCGATCTGCTGGCAACACTTATACTGCCGCAGCCCAGTATGCCATTGGCCTTTTTGGCAGCAAGAGCACACTGTTGACTCATATCCAACTTCTCATCCACCATGGCCCCCAGGTCCTTTTCTACGGTGCTGCTACTTAGCTGATCACTCCCTAGCCTGTAGCAGGGCATGGGGCTTTTCCGTCCCAAGTGCAGGACTTTGCACTTGTCCTTGTTGACCCTCAGGAGATTTCTTCTGGCCCACTGCTCCAATTTTTCTAGGTCTCCCTGAACCCTATCCCTGTCCTCCAGTGTGTCTACCTACTTGGTGTCATCTGCAAACTTATTGAGTGCGCACTCTATCCCATCATCCAGATCATTAGTGAAAACGTTGAACAGAACCACCCCAGGACCGACCCTGGGGCACATCACTCGTTACTGGTTGCCAACTAGACATGGAACCATTGATTCCTACTTGCTGAAACCATTGATCTACCCAGTTCTCTATCCACCTTACAGGCCACATATCCAGCCTATACTTCCTTAACCTGCCAACAAGAATGCTGTGGGAAACTGTATCAAAACCCTTGCTAAAGTCAAGGTATATCATGTCAACGGCTCTTCCCGCATCCACAAATCCAGTCATCTCACCACAGAAGGCAATGAGGTTGGTCAGGCATGATTTACCCTTGGTGAATCCATGCTGACTGTTCCTGATCACTCTGTTTTCCTCCAAGTGTGTCAGGATGAAGTCTTTGAGAACCTGCTCCATGATTTTTCCAGGGACTGAGGTGAGGCTGACCGGTCTGTAATTCCCCGGATCCTCCTTTTTCCCTTTCTTGGGCCCAGGTTAGAAAATTCTTAAAGTAGGTTTGACAATCAGTGTAGATGCTCAAGTCCTGTGCTCTCTAACTCATGACCAGGGCCGTAACTATGGCAGGGCAAGCAGGACTTTGCCTGGGGCGCAGCAGGCGGCTCTACTCAGCTGCTCCATTAAAGGGTGCATTCTGCATCGCTTGCCCCGGGCACCGATCATTGTAAGGGGTGCCGTAAACAGTAGTTACGGCTCTGCTCATGACCCAGTAACTCAAGTTTCACTAACCCTAAGCTTCTATTGCAGTGTAAACATACTCACTGCTATGGTCCTTTCTCCTCCTTCATTCCTCTGAAATAAACATGGTTTGTTGTTCAACTGTATATGCCCCAGCATGCCCGTCCCTGTTTCTACAATACAGGTGCCCATGATTACCCCAAGCCTGGTGAAATAGGAATTTCCAGCACTTTGACCCACTACATCACTCCTCCTTGGTTCACACACGTGTTGAAATGGAGCTAGTTTAAAGAGACAGAAAAGTCCATGTACCTTATTCTCCTATCACTTCAGTCACTGGATGGCAAGAGTCATTCCATCTGATTCAAGGATGAAAAACTGACATGACAGGAGATTCAGGGTCTGAATCTGCTGTTTTCTGCCTTGTGCTGAATGTCATTGAAATGTTTGCATGGAATAAAATTCCTTTCATCGGAGTTCCTGCATGCAAGAGCTGTGCTTGGCGGAAGATAGCCTCCAGCACTAATTGCTTGTGCTGTTTCATAGGAATCCAAGAAGCTCAAATTGGTAGGCAGCATGGTAACATATCAAACTGCTGCCAGTTACCCAAGAAAGCGAGCTCCACTGTGGTGCATCCTCTCTCCCTCCTTCAGATGAGCTTTTTTGGCACCATGCTATAACAGCTGCGGTAACAGGTGGTCTATCCGTTTACACTTAGTGACAAAAAATGAGCCCTGGGACCCAAAATATATTTGATATACCTCTTCACTGAATTTAAGTTTGGCTGGCAAACCTCAAATCGAATGGAGCAAAATGATTAAATGGCAGAGTCATCTCCATGAAAGGAGCTAGCTGGGGGCTGCTCTGCTGTCAAGTTCTTGAGGCGCTATCAAATACAATGCCTGAGACACTGCTTCAGGAACGTGGGTGTGTGTGGAGACTGAATGTTTATGCTAATAAAAGGCTGATTTTTTCTTCCTGCATCATCCACCATTTTCAGTTGCTGTCAATCGATGTGCTAAAGGGCCGAAAACACCCACCCAGCCCCCAGAACGTTCAAGATGTAAGTGGCCTGTGTGCTGCTTATGCCCTTGCAAAACAAAGTGACATGAAGGGAGAGGTGTGATGGGCTCCTGGTGGCTTCATTCTTACAATGTACACACAGTAAAATACAGAAATCCCTCAGGAATAGCCTTCCCAAGGGTATTTCTGGCGGGAACCAGTCACCATTGATAATCTCATGGGCAAGCTTGGTCTCACAAGATAGCTAGCTCCTTCCTCTAATCATATAGGTGTGGCAAACTCCATCACTGGGATGCTCACTGGAGCTGATACAAGCCTTCATACTATTTACACTAAGCCCCTTTACACTACTCAGTCCATGTAATGGCTGAAAGGGAGGTTAAATGGAGTTCACACCTGGGCCTTTCTGTATAGGAGAATCAGGCCCTTTGACTTTTGTCCATCACTGCTTTAGATAAAGTGAAATAAACAGGTTGATTCTTTGGAACAAACTGAGCCATCCATAACATGGGCGTAAATCTGGAGTAACTCTATCAACTGTGATGGGATTGCTCTGGATTGATTGCGTCCATTAAGAACAGAATTTGACACTTTATTAATGTCCTTAGACCAAAAACAGTTGGCAGTTAGGTCAAGAACACACTCTATTGCTCTTAAAAAGCTGTATTGTCTATTAGCTCCCCTTTGGCCATGCTGAATATAATCTGAACTGCTCTGCTAAATGGAAATGACTCCCCTCCCATTTCTAGTCTCCTATTCGATTAATCCAGTTGACACTTCATTTGCTCATCCAAACTCCTCTTAAACATCTTCCAAAGACCCAAAAGCCCCTTTCCCCATGCCCTGCAATCATGTCAGTCCAGTCTCAATTATTAAATTCAGTTCAAGTCCAAATCATTCACAGACATATTAAACAGCCCCCTTCAAATGTACCAGTTCAAAGCCTCCCATAAATGCAACATGCAATTATTTATCAACAGAGATAAGGCAGCAAGAAACACATTTTCTAATTCTGCTCTGATGAAAAAGATTTGTGCAAGATACACGGCAAACCAAAAACGGCAGCTGGAGGGAAATAGCTGAAAGATTCAATTAAGATGATTGGCAAGCTAGGCTTGCAGGGCACTGCCAATTGCAATAACATGTGGGAGATGAAAAGCGAAAGCAAAGCTGTGCCCTTCACACCAGGAAGGGATTTTGGGTTATGAAGCCTGACCTCAGGCTGGGATTCAGGCTATCACACAGTCAGCTGAAGGTCCTATAGGACACACACAGGATTATCCATCCAACCTCCCGCCCTGCTCGAACTTTTCCCTTATCTTCTATATGGAAGTTTTCAGCTTGGTGAGGGGGAGAGTAAACCATCCAAAGCCCAGCACTGCCGACAGCAGCAGGGGCTAAAGCCCTACACTCGAAGACCGGATTTTCCTCTCACTTTAGTGCAAGGACTGGATCCAAAACCCACTGATGCCAATGGAAAGGCATGCTTTGACTTCAGTTAGCTTTGCAATAGGCCCTATGAAAAGCATTATACTGCTGCACAATGGGTGAGAATGGAGAACTGGAGCAAAAAAATCTCTCAGGACTTAATTATAAGGTGCTTAGTCAGCATCTGTGGGGTATAAATTTTAGTTCACATGAGTGTATCATGCACTAACTGGCTCCTATGGGCCTTCCTGGCATGCATTAAAAGTTCCCTAAAGAAGGCCAGTTTCAAACAGACCTATGATAATGCTCACTATGTAAATGTTTGTGGGTGCCCACATTGTCTACACAAGCCACTTGACTCAAGATATGCTAAAATTTATACGCTTCTGGGGGGAACTCAAGGACTGTGCACACAAGCTCTCTCCTAGGTTTCGTCCACATGACAGATGCTCTGTTGACACAGCCCTACTGGTGTAAGCAAAGTCTCTAGAGAACATGTAGCTTTTGCTGACAAAAGGAGTTGGAGCACTTAAATCACCTCCTTGGACAACGTGAGCTATAATGGCAAAAGGATTCTTTTACCAATGTAACTGGTCCACTTTAGGGCTTTTGCTGCAATGGCTGTGAGGGCTAGGTAGGAGTTATTAGCCTTTCACTCCCTTAGCTCAGGTGTTCTCAACTACCGTGTTGGGACACGTTACGGTGTAACCACACAGCAGTAAGTGCAGGGGTTAAAGTAGGCTGGAATGCCCTGGAACCACAAATTTGAGAGGCCAGAGTTGCAAGGGCCTGAAAAATAGAAAAATCAAGTGGAACCCGTGTTCCACCCTGCCCTGGCCCAGGAGCTGTGGCCGGCTGGAGGAGTTTTCAAATCTTCACCCTGAGCATACTCAGATGTGTGCCCAGGGCAGGAGCAGCCTGGCCAGGGACCATAAGAGATCATTGAGTCCAGTCCTCTGCATTCATGCTAGGACCAAGTACCATCTAGGGGGGCACAGGGAGCAGTGTATGAGGCTGGGATCAGGTTAGGGGGCAGAGGAGGCAGCAAATGAGACTAGGATGTGGATAGGGGGCAGAGAGGGCAGTGTGAGGTCAGGATCAGGGCCGGTGGTATGGTGGAGGCAGAGTGTGAGGCTGGGATTGAGGTCAGGGAGGCGGAGGGGGGCAAAATCGCCGTTGTCAGACCGACCTCCCTGAAAATGGTGGGCAGTGTAGACCTGCCTGCAGGTTCCCTGGGGCTGAATTTCCCTCAACTTTTGAACTGCAGAAACACCATAGACTTCAGTGAAATTGCTCCTGATTTATAGCAGTGTAAGCGGGAGCAGAATCAGATCTTCTGTTTGAATCAATCAGAGTCTAAGATATCAGAAGCGATGTCATGAGGGAGATGTAAATTAAAGCCACTAGCTATTAACTCAGGCATCCTTGCTGTTCAATGGGAGACAGACAATTTACATAGCTTTTTTCTGTCAGTCCCCAGATCACTTTACATCTCTTTCTGGAATTATTCCTTATACTGCGACTGAAAAGTTTGCACAAAAATTATCATCTCTGAGCTCCAGACAGGTGCATACGGAGACCTGAGGTCAGATTTTTCTTCTCTTTAGAGTCACTTTTTGAGTGCTGGAAAAAAACCCCACAGCTCTACAAACACTTTTAATTAGGAAAGTCAGTGTTACCTTTGAATCACTTACTTCATCTCTGTATATCATACAGCACTAACGGTGAGTGCCAGTGAACCCTGAAGTCCTGTTAGTCAAGAAGAAGTTTGAAAAAAATTACCATGTGAATGGACGCCTACTAGCTAAGTTTTAAATGCACAGCATGCTAAATTCTGGACTTATTTCTAATACTAGACCTTGAACCACAGGGAGAATCTGCTTTTGTAATCACCTGACTTAGCTTTTTCTCACAGAGTGGCTCTTACTAGGGTTTTTTTTTTTTTTGGAAGGGGGAGGGAGAAATGTTGCCTAGTAGTTAGATCAGGGAACTAGAAGCTCCAACTCAGTGCTTATGGTGTAAAGAGAGAGGTGCTTGGACTCAAGCAATTAGGTTTTGGGACTCCATTTTTTTTTTTCTTTTTAAACTTTCATACCTGATGTGGCAAACCCAGTGATGCCAGAGATTTGATCTGTCAACCCTACAGGGCTCAGCCCTGGATGTCCTGGTACAAACGAAGCACTGCTTGGACTCCTGGGTACCATTCCAAGCTTGACACCTTTGTCAAATCCCTTGCTTGCTCATTTCAAGGGTTTAGAACCTGGTTCAGCAAAGCACTTAAAACATATGCTTGCCTTGCCAAACCAGGGTCTAATGCAGGATTGAATTCCAAACTTTTGCAAAATGTGTTAAGATTCTTGCATGGCAGGATCATCTTCATTGATCAGAAAAGCAGATTTTGGCTCCCTCAGGGAACTGATCGGCAGGATCCCTTTGGGGTTAATCCGAAGAGCAAAGGCATCCAAGAGAGCTAGTTGTATTTTAAAGAAACCTTACTAAGGGCATAGGAAGATACCATTCCAATATGCAGAAAGAACAGCAAATATGGCCGGTGCCCAGTGTCGCTTAGCAGAGAACTCTACAGTGAGCTGAAACACAAAGGGAAAGCTTACAAGAAGTGGAAGCTTGGACAGATGACTAGGGAGGCATAAAAAGATATTGCTCGGGCCTGCAGGGATAAAGTCAGGGGGGCCAAAGGGCAATTGGAGTTGCAGCTGGCGAGGGATGTGAAGGATAACAGGAAGTGTATCAGTAACAAGAAGAGGATCAGGGATGGTGTAGGTCCCTTACTGAATGGGCAGGTATCCTCGTGGTGGATGATGCAGAAAAGGCTGAAGTACTCAATGCTTTTTTTACCTCAGTCTTCACAGGCAGGGTCAGCTCCCGGGCTACTACACTGAGTAACGCAGAACGGAGAGAAGGCAGGCAGACCCCGGTGATGGAAGGTCAGGTTAGGGACTACATAGGGAAGTTGGACGTGCACAAATCTATGGGGCTGGATGTACTACACCCAAGGGTGATGAGGGAGTTGGCTGATGTGACTGCAGAGCTGCTAGCCATTATCTTTGAAAACTCATGGCGAATGGGGGAGGTCCTGGATGATTGGAAAAAGGCAAATATAGTATCTATCTTCAAGAAAGGGAAAAAAGAGGATCCAGGAACTACAGACCAATCAGCCTCACCTCAATCCCTAGAAAAATCATGGAGCAGGTCCTCAAAAAATCCATCCTGAGACACTTGGAGGAAGATAGAGCGATCAGGAACAGTCAGCATGGATTCACCAATGGCAAATTGTTCCTGACCAACCTGATTGCCTTCTATGATGAGATGACAGGATATGTGGATGTGGGAATAGCCGTCGATGTGATGTACCTCAACTTTAGCAAAGCTTTTAAGACAGTTTCCCACAGCATTCTTGTCAGCAAGGTAAGGAAATACGGGTTGGATGAATGAACCATAAGGTGGACAGAAAGCTAGCTAGATCATCGGGCTCAACAGGGAGGGATCAATGGCTCAAAGTTTAGTGGCAACCAGTAATGAGTGGTGCGCCCCAGGGGTCAGTCCTGGGGCCAGTTCTGTCCAACATCTTCATTAACAATCACTCCTCATTTGTTTGTTTTATCAATAGGAGCGTTACCAGCAGACTGAGGAATGTGATTATTCTCCTCTATTTGGCACTGATGAGGCCACATCTGGAATACTGTGTCCAGTTTTGGGCTCCACGCTACTGAAAGGATGCTGACAAATTAGAAAGAGTCCAGCAGAGGGCAACAAAAATGATTAGGGGGCTGGTGCACATGACTTACAAGGGGCGACTGAAGGAACTAGGCTTATGTAGTCTGCAGAAGAGAAGACCATGGGGGGATCTGATAGCAACCAGAGGAGGGAGCTAGGCTGTTTTCAGTAGTAACAGAGGATAGAACAAGGAGCAATGGTTTCAAGCTGCAGTCGGGGTGGTGGAGGTTGGATATTAGGAAAACCTCTCTTGTTAGGAGGGTGAGAAAGTATTGGAATGGGTTACCTAGGGAGGTGGTGGAATCTCCATCTTTGAAAACATTTAAGGCCCAGTTAGACAAAATCCTGGCTGGGATGATCTAGTGAGAGTGGTCCTGCTTTTAGCAGAGGGTTGGACTAGATGACCTCATGAGGTCCCTTCCAACCCTATGATTCTATGATCTATCAGTCAGCATTTATTGATATATAATATATTTCCACTCAATCTTTATATCTGCTCAAGCCGGGCTCTTTTTTTGCATGACGGAAACTATTTGGATCAAAATCCATTACGCTGCATTGGATGGAGAGTCTGTGACCTGCTCTGTTTTTCACTGCTTATCTCTCAGTTTTGCTGGCCCTGCTAGGAAAATTTTATAAGCCTTGTCAAGATGAGTTCTGATGATATCAAACTGTGGGAGCTAATTAATTACTATGATGCTCTCAGTAAATTTACAAGGCCTTTGATATGTATTTTTGAAGGCCTTTTTTCTATGTATTTTGCCCTTTCATGGACATATTGATTTGGCTAACAAGCTCTGACCAGCGAATAATGGAGTATTACTTTTCCTATGCGGAGAGCTTGGCAGCTAATCAAATCACTAACTATATATTTTCAAGTCCATTTCATAATTTTAATTATTTTCGCATGACACACACTGTTAAGTAACCTCTGTGGTCAGAAAAAAACAGGTTTTATTACTTTCTGAGTAATATCCTTTGAATAGGTAATTTCTTCCTTCACTTTGAGGCTCATCTTACTTTGCAAAGCATATTTAACCGTCTTGTTAGAACTTGGGAGTTTTGCAAAGCATCAGTTTGCTCTGAGGAGTGATTGCAAAAAGATCAGCAATGTACAGCCTCAAGTTTCCTCTCTTTCAGTGAAGCCAGACCAAATTTGCTCATTTACAAATAAAAGGCTGCTGTCCTTCTTTCCCTACTAATATCGAGCATTGCAAAGACATGCTGAGATTGGAAAGTCAAACTGAGTTCTCTCTCCATCCTGTTGTCGCTGGAATCCTACTCCAAACTGACGTGTATTAGATCAGTGGGCAGCTCATTAATACTCTTATCAGACTTCTAACGCATTTAGTTGGGTCTGGGCTTGGTGATAAGACAGAAGTCATCAGTAGGTAGACGTGTTCTAGCTTCCCTCTAGCTCTTGATCTCAGTGAGGATCGAAGTCTGAAATGGAGTGCCCGCTAATAGTCACACTGCTTCAGTTGAAGCTGTAGGGGTTTGTATGTCCACTGTTGAAGGTTTTGGTCCCCACCTATGACCTTGGTGTTTGATGTAGCATCTATGCTCCAGAAAATATGGTTCATACAGTGTAGGCTTCCTATGAAAAACAAGTGGCTATCAGCTCAATGTACCATGGTCAAAGGACAGAGCCCAAATATGACAGTCCCTGGTCAGGCTACCATTGGCACACGGGTATCTCTATGCACAGAGTGGCCATCCCCCTAAGTCATGTTGCTCCACATTGCCATGATGTTCTTTTAACTATAGGGATGGCCTCAATAGAAAACAAACCTGAAAAAAACGGCATGTTCTTAACTCAGGTTAGTTATCTAACTCATGCTAAAACAGCAGTGAAAACATGGTGATCCAGGGCAGCAGCTCCAGTTCAAACTTGCAGGGGAGCTGGGGATTGAACTTGATCCTCTAGATTCAGTTAAAAGCTAATTGTTATTTTAATCTGTGTTAGCTAACATTTTGGTCCTTAACTGGAGTTAAGGACATATAAGTTAAGGTTTTTTTTTTTCCTGTGAAGATATAACCAGCACTGCTGCTCCCTCTTTTCCAGAAGGTTTCTACAACTAAGGGTAGGATTTCGTCTTGTGCATTTTGATTTGCAAAAGAGTTGATCATGTCCCTTTAACACAATTGCCCCTTACTCTCCCTGAGCTGTTAAACTTGAAAGCAGTCGAAGTCAGTGAGCCTGAGAACCTAACAACTTCGAAGATGAGGAATAGATAATGATGCCTTTGAATGTAGTTATCTACTTGGTGAAAAACAGCAGCAATAGTAGCTTCTGCAGTGATGAGGAGATTATTTGACTGCTTAGCCATTCTGCACTAAACAATGCAAATTCTTTGTCTCCTAGCACGTCTCACCAATTTTAGATGAACGCCAGTTATAACAGTAAATCATATCTCGGTACATATTCATGAGGTTTGTTTTCCCACAATTATCATCCTTGGTCTCCATCGTTTGAGTAAAATATCTTATGCACAGGGAATGTATTAAACTGAGAACCAGGAGCCAGTCTGAAAAGGTATCAAAGCTGAAAGGCAAAGAATTCACAAAGCAATCCCCTTACCAGGAAAAATGGAATCCAAGCCAATGTGTAACCTGCACAAGAGCCTCCTTTTACAACTATATAGCAAAAACTGTTGAAGGTCTTGAACTGCCCCCAGCTTTGAATTAGCTCCTTCTCCATGGTGCATTACAGGTGGGATGTATGAAGAATTACCCTGACATGCTTGTATTACTGGGACATCTCAGTGGAGTCTTTGCTACTTCCAAGGAGAGCCGTGTTCAAAACTCTGCACAACATGTCCTCAGTTGGAACTCATATAGGCTGGAAGTCATCAAAATGGGCTATCATGAGGGCCTTTCGGATCATCTCAAGAGCAACTAGAGAACCGTTGCATTAGAGCTGCTGCAGGTTTTACTTTGAACAGGATGAGATGATGCTGGAGGTTCTTAAGAAGAAGTCAGACAAACTCAAGAAACTTTTAAAGTCAACATGTGTATAATACCAGTTGGTTTCCCTTTGATGGGAACGCTACATTAGAAGTGGGTGAAAGTTTTCGGCCAAACGTTTTTAACAAAAAAGCAAAATGTTTTGAAAACTTAAATTGCTTTTACCAAATCATTTGTTATCTTGCATGCTCTCAAAAAACAAAACAAAACAAGACAAAAACAAACAACCCTGCCCCAAAAACCCAAACAAACAAACAAACAAACAAACAAACAAACAAACAAACAAACAAACAAACAAACAAAGCCTTATCTCAATGTTTTCTGAAACCATGAATTTTGATTTTTCTGGTCTGAGTGACTTTTTGCTTCAAAATCCCTGTTAATGACCTTTAAAAAATCAAAACCTTTTCAAATAGGGTGAAATCATGACAATTCAAATGTGTGGACATGAACTATTTATTCACCCCAACCCGATTTTCTTCTCCAACTTTTTGATTTACTGAAACGTGTAAAAATTTTTGGTTTTGTTCAGACCTGATATAACTTTTTTTGCACATTTCTATATTGTCAACAGACTGAAAATCCATTATACACCCATACGCTACCCAGGACTTAGCATTGAGAGCAAGTAAACCTCTCAACCCCCAGCTCTGCAAGGTGTCTGAAATCTGAACCCAGTTCTGACTCAGAAGTTTCTTGGCTGACCCATTAAATGCACTGCGCCAAATCCCCTGGGTCTGAATCCTTTCAGATCCAGAGGTGTTTGCACTCCAGAGCTGAACTGTGTCTTTTGGGGGTTCCACCAAAATTTAAAGGAAGTGGCGGGAAGAATTATTAATTTAGGTTTCAGTAGCTCACACAACATCCCAGCTGCTTTCCAGACAAGTCAGAGAACAACGGTAACTTCTCCACTTGCAAACACAGAGGGAATTTCAGGAGGTGGAAAACCACATACAACTTCTTGTCTTTGGATGCCTTTTGCTGTCACATTTGCTTGGGCATCATGCCAGTGGGTTGGGACTGTGCCTGAAACAGCTAACTGTCCAGTGAGAAATGCAGGAGACAGCACCAGCAACTGCACAGCAGAAGAACGCGTCCTCATCAGCCAGCTGATGGGGACTGAAAACCTCCCATTGCATGGGTCTGACACCACTCGACTCCAATTGGAAGCAAAATTCACATTTGCTTCAAGTGGAACAGAAGTGGGTGGTAGAAGTGACCTTATTCAGTCCCTGGAGTTCATGCCCTTCTATTTGGAAAGGGGTTTATTAGGGGGCCCTAAGGGAAGGCAGCTCCTTAGACAGCATATTTCCACGTCACTTAGGGCAGTGGGGTGGGAGAAAGGCCTTCTGGATTCTATTCCTTGTTTTGCCACTGACTTACTGCAGCTCTTGGATAGGTTATTGGTGAGCTGACTTTTTAAAAGGTTAGATGCCCCTGCAGCTTTCTCTGAATCCTGTGGGAGTGGCAGGGGCCTTACACCTTTAAAATGCAGGCAAGTCAACTGCTCTGTGCCTCAGTTTCCCCAC
Organism: Podocnemis expansa; assembly: GCA_007922195.1. Taxonomy (NCBI): domain Eukaryota; kingdom Metazoa; phylum Chordata; order Testudines; family Podocnemididae; genus Podocnemis; species Podocnemis expansa. The sequence continues at coordinate 344,100 of ML682107.1, forward strand.
TTGCTACACGGGGATAATGTTATCTGGCTCAAAGGGGCATGCGGCAACTCAATTATTTCCAGGGCATTTGGAGGTCTTCAGATGAAAGGCGCAACAGGATGGCTTAATGCCACGACTACATTCTTCCTTCTCACGAATGCTCTTTCAATCGGAAATCTATTTCCTCCCGTCTGTGTATTTCTTTTGGAGAAATCTAGTCCTCAGAGGAATGAATGAGGTGCAGCCAGTGTCACTTTTCCCACTCCAAATCACCCCTCTGTCTGAGAACATGTTTTTCTGAGCATGGCAATATTTATTGGTTGTGTTTATCATGTCCACTTTCCTTGCTGTTAGGTACTGCTGGCTGCAGTACGATCAGATGCAGCCGGACTTTCTCCACTGCCTAGGCGAATGATCAAGATAACACACAGGACTCTTGTTGTCGCTGACAGCTACTTTAATACCACTCGCTATTTCAGGCGTTTTTCTCTGCGAAGGTGATTTTGTGTTTCCTTTCTTGGGCATTCTTGTCTCACTTGCCAAGCCTCTCTCAAACACAACCAGGTTTTTCGGTGACAGCAGCAGTGTACATAACAGCCTCCGCAGAGAATTGCCTCTGACAAAGGACCAAAGACGTGCTGCTTATCCGACTTGATTAACTAATCTTGTTGGAGAAATGGCTCACGAAAAGCCAGATGCACTTTTGTTGCAGGTTGGCTTGAAAACAAAACACTCTTAAAATTTAAGGCCTGCACCAAAGTTCCCATAGGACTTTACAAACAGAAGAACTCGTAAATGGTATATAAACTTCTCCCAGGACTGAAATACAGCTGCCTCTGGTCTGGAACACATCATGTAAAGAGCACAGAGAAAGCTGCATACATCGGTAAATCTGTGGCATCCAAGTGCTCTTCCTAGACCCATCATTCCCGTCCTGAACCTAACTAAATCCCTGCAGCAATTCTTGGAAAACAGACCTTTAAGCTTCCTCAGAGATTCAAAGACATTGAAACAGATCATCTCCCACATTCCTGTATTCACTGGTACCTAGAAATGATATCATTGCTATGTCAACATTTGCCTGTAAAATTTTGCCCAGGGTATACCTTCTGTTAGAAGGAGGCATTGCGGGCCTTGCCTTTGGTAGCTCGAGACAGAAAGTGAAATGACACAGATAATTAATTAACAAAACAGCCTAAATTGCTTCTCCTTTCCCGGCAGAGCATCTCATAGCAACACTCCACTTCCCTTGACACAGCAGGCTTTCCCTTAGCTTAGGTCCTGCACTAATGTAATATCTGGTGTAGACGGTGGTACTGTTTCAGTGTCCTGTGAAACAGCAGCTGGAATTCAGCTTACGTTAGACTTTGGTTAGGTGGTAATTCATCATGTGCAGGAGGACAATACCCATAATTACAATTCTTATTGTTGCTACTGAAATTCATGTGCAGCAAAGGGATCTGAATGCCACGCCAAACCTCACAGTTAATTTAGGTTCCATCTCCTTTCATTTCTTCTGTAGTGAGCTAATTAGATCACATAATTCGCCATTGAACATGCCTTCGTAACAAATATATACATGAATTAGCCTATTATACAACAAATGAAGGGAATCAAAACATGAATAATTTGTAGGATTACATGAGTTATTCTCCACTCATAGACATGAATTCAGTCACAGCGCTTCCTATGTCCTTGGTGATTCCATTATCTGCATTGTCTTGAGTCTCCTTGCTGGAGTTTCTTGGGCCTACACATTTTTAACAGTGCTGAGGCTGGCTCCTCTCCACATTGCAATGTCTTACCTGACTGATTTTGGAGCTTAAGGCTCATTTTAAAAGCAGCTTTAGACACCAAGGCCTAGATCCTCCAAGGGATCCAGCCACCTCACTCCCAACGGAAGCACAAACAGCCGCAGGGATTAGCCTCCAGATGAACCTTCAGTTTGACATTACCCCAGCTAGAATTTGGCCAGACATTGGCCAATCCCTCCACTATCACTGTGTCAAAAAGCACAGTTATTGGGTTGTGTTTGATCTAAAAGGCAACACCTCCCACAGAACAGCAGAATGCCTTCTCAGCCTGCTGGTACAATGATTCAACTCGGACTTACAGGGAAGATCATGGCTTTCTAAAACCATCAACCTGACCTCCTGCAGCCCTCTGGATTTTCCTTGGAGGTCTGACCTCAGCCACCTGATTGGCTGATGAAACCCAATGAGAATTTAATAGTCTCTGCTTTCCAGCAATTATTTTGATTGAGTACCTAATGACTTAGACAATACTTAGCATTATCCATAGTCATACATCACTGTCAAGCGGTCACCTTGATGCTCAACTTTTTCTTTGCTTGTATAACACATTGTTTGCTCTTTTAAAAGCTCATAATTAAGGCACTAAATGGAAAAAATATTTAAGATTTTTGGCTGCAGGTAGCATTCTGATGGCCAACGCAGAAATACTGAAACCAAGCACAAACCTCCTGCTACGTGAAAGCAGGACAACACAATGAGCCCTGTATCCAGTATCAATCTTCTCTCTTCCCAAAAGAGTCAATTCAAGCCAGGGAGCTAGTCTGCTCTAGGGCAGTGCTTTCTTCCTGGGGTGAATTCAGCACATGTTCTCTGGGCTAGAGTTTGCTCCAGAGGCAAAGTGGAACGAATAACTTGTTTGCCAGGAGGCTAAAAAGGCAACACACCTGAAGCATTTTTAATGACCAGCAAGGGGCTTCTGCAGTGAATTGGCATTTATCTTTTTTCTATAACACCACCATTACCTACATGCAAGAGGCCATAAGAAATCACTCGCACCACATCAGTCATGTTCCAAAGGGGGTACTGTGTCAGTCTAGTTCAGAAAAATAACCAAGGAATCTCGTGGCACTTTTAAAGACTAACACTTTTATTTATGCGATAAAGAAATTCGTTAGTAAGTGCCACAGGACTCCTTGTTTATGTTACCACATCAGTCAGACTCTGGCAAAGTGCAGATCCACCTGCTGGAAAAGGAAAGGGCCAAATATGGAGCTGCCCCTAGCCTGAGTGGCACCCTAGGCAAGGGGCACCTTCAGCTCCCCACTCCATTTGTTAAACTTTAGAAAGCCTTAGTTTGTATTGCTTTTATTGTCCATTTCATGATTTTCATGCATGAGTTGCATGCCTGATTTATCCCTGTCAGGTAAGACAAATTTACACGCTAGGATCCGTAAACGTGTAGTTATTCTTGCCCTCTATAAGTAAGTAAGTAATATATTATTTCTTTTAAGCTTCTAGAAACATTTCAATTACTGAAATATACTAACATCACGAAATGGAACTGTGCACCGACGCTGGGTGGACCAGTATTAAACAATGAAAACTGAATCTGCATACGGGATACCTGAAACATTTTACTTCAGACATTCTGTTGCTAACAACAAAAATGCCCCCCTGAGATCAGCACCCTTAGCCCTGGCACCCAGATGGTTGCCTGCTTCTAAATCCAGCCTTGGCCGAATGTGACAATGAACTGATGGATCTGGTGATCTTTCTTATTGTTAATTCCCAACCTCTTCCACGCACCACACAGCACTTATCAGGAATATTAAAAGTCAACTGAGGCTGCTCCTGTGTTGACACATTAACTGCAGGTGGAGTCCTGGGACTCATGAAAGCCTTTTTGGATGCATTTCAGAGCATCAGACAGCAGCTGTAACATAACTCAAGGTGTGCCATTGGGACAGTGTTTGAAAGCAAACAAAATATGCACTCTGGCCCATATTCCTTGGGAGCAGGGCTGATTAGAACCCTACAGAAATAGAAGAATAGAGGGAAATTTAGAAAAGAAAATCATATCAATTACAAATGCCGACATTAGTAATTAAGCTAATCAAAAGGGTAGCAAGTGGAAGATAAAATTAGTGACAGGCGCTGAAAAGCACTCATGAGAGGAGCTCTATCAGAAACATTCTTGCATATCGGGAAGTGGAAGGACCAGATCATGTGATTAAGGAAAACACAAACTTTGCAACACAGTTCACCTCCCCAGGAGTATCTGTGTCAGTTCTTCACTCAGCCACCTTACCTCTTCTCTACTCTTCCTTCATTTGCTAGCCTTTAAAAGTGCCACTAGACTCTGTGTTTGTTTTGCTGAACTAGACTGACACATCTTCCCCTTAGGAACATCCCTGTGTCACTCCCTCTCTTCCTACTACTCTACAATTTAACCTTCTCTTATGCAATTTGCCAAAGTGCAAAGCAGTGGCTAAAACCAAATATATCTCATACTGGTCCCTACTGCTATATTTCCCTAGATCTCACTGCGGCGATCTCACCACTGGGGCAATACATGTGCATTATTTACCACACGCTGAATGACACACGATATGTAAATTATATACGCCAACATGCTACTCACAGTGAAGGGAAGCAAAACCATCACAGTAAAGTCTTCAAAAGGTGAAGAACAGAAGCTGTGAAGACATCACTCTAAAGTGAGGACTCTGGAGACTTTCAGGTGGTGTGGGGGGTCAGTACAGCAAGTTCATTCTAGGTGAGTCTTCGCTAGGAAAAGTGGGGTGTTAGCTAAGACCTGGTAACTAACACTTGGTAAAATCCCAGAAAGGAGAAGACGGTTTGTAGCCGTCAGGTGTGTTAGTAGGTAAAGGCAAAGACTACAGAGGAGTCTGGGGTTCTTCTCGGCCTGCTAACATGAAAATTAAAACCTAGGATTTTACTTCATGTTAGTTGATATGTGACAACCACGCACCATTTTTCATAGGGAAAACAAGGCCCCTGAAATAATCTTCCTTAGCGATAATCTTTTCAGAAGTTCCTGAGGCTGGAATTCAAAGCCACTCTTACTTTCTGCTGGTCTAAACACGAAGCTGCACCAGTTTAACTAAAGGTTCATTCAGTTAAACTGGTGCAACATTGTGCATGTAACACACCTACGGGTGTGTGTCCAAAATCTGCCTATGTGCTGATGCATGGAGAATATGGGTTGTTATAGCTCCTCAGATTGTAGCAGCTCATGCTTTTAGCTCTGGATGTCATCGGTTCAACCCTGGCCAAGCCAGCCACGATGACACATGTCACAGATGTGCTTGCACATTTTGGTTTCAATGGGACTGGCATTGATTCAGCTTGCATATGTAAGCCAAGTTTACAGTGATGTACTCTGTCCACAAACAAAGTTGCACCACTTGAATTAAACCAATGCGACTGGTGTGTATAAAAACTGTGTTCCTTCCACACTTCTTGCATTTAGGCTGAGAAACAGCTTCAGCCAGATTCTTCTTACTTATTATTGCTTGTATTAGTTTGGGCTTATCTTCACTGAAGCTCACACCAAAGAACTAACTCATTTCTTGTTTCAGAGTAAATGTGCTCTATATGTCGATATTCCTAAATCGAAACAGAACACTCATTTAGGAATGAAGAGTGCACACATGCAGATGTGCCCTGAAATAATACCAGATGGAAATTAAAAGTTAAAATTGGTGTGTAGGCTGTCTGTAAACCAAACTATCTCCCGACCATCAGCTTTACTATGCGTCACTCTAGAGGTCAGCAAACTGCACCAAAGACTCAGTCTGTTACAATGCATCTTGAGTAGCCATTTAAATACCTCTGGGGGATGTAAGATACTCCCATGCTGACTTGTTCACACTTTGCACTGAGGTAAATGGCTGCACAAGGAGAACATCTGAAAATAATTCAGAATCCATAGTTTTCTGTAGACTTTAAGGGCAGAGGAGATCATTCGGATTTACCTCCTGACTAACAGCCACCAAAGAATTTCAGCTACTAGTACTTGCATCAAGCCCCTATCTTGTGGTTGAGCTACAGCATATTTTTAGAAAGATGGTCCATCTTGACATAAAGGCTTCAAGTGATAGAGAATCCATCACATCCCTTGGTAAGCTGTTCCAGTGGTTAATGACCATAACCATTAAAAATACATGCCTTATTTCTAGCCTGAATTCATGGAGTGTCAGATTGTACCCACTCAATCTTATCATGTCTGGTAGAAGAAAAAGCCATCCAATATTAGAAATCTTCACTCCTTTTTTTAAAATGTACTGACAAATGTCATAGCTTGCCTGTTTCCAGAAAGCATGCTGTTTATTCTTTGGTTCATTTACCTGACACGTCCCATCTATTTACTTGTTTCATTCTAGTGCAGACAAAATCCATTTTCAACTAACATCTGTCAAAAACCCCTCCAACCAACGTGGAAGAAAACAAGACAAAGCAAACAGGTGTAAAATCCTACCTGAAAAATAGCTATCCAGGCATAGCCAATGTTATCAAAATTAATAGCTCCATTGTGTGGGTTTACTTCCCCCGGCTTGCATACGTTGTAATATTGGTTCCAGTTTATGCAGGCGGTCTTGTTGTTGAAGCCTTGGTTATATAAATTTTGGTTGTAGGAGTCCATGCTCAAGGTGCACTCCACTCTGTTTTCCTTCCTCTTAGGGATACTGGAGCATTTCTGCATGCCGTTATCCCGATGGGATGAGCAGATGAATGGATTGTCGTCCCCTTCTGCCTGGTAATACTCCTGCAGGAAAGTAAAGTTGTATGTCCTAAGGGGAGAGAAGCAGATGAGAGGGAGTCAGTATCTTATGCCAGCTTCTGTTTCACCAGCTGGAGGCACTGTTGCCTGCTTTAGGCTGCTGTTGGCATCGAATTCAGAACTGCACCTAAAGTGGGTTAAACAAGGTAGGGATTCAGCAAAGGGGAAGTGTGGCAGAACCTCACCTTGAAAAGAAATTCTGAGTGGACAGGAGTTGAGTGTTGTTATAAATTAGCAGTCTTGGAGCCAGAGTGAGGAAAGAAAGGTTACTCGACCATACAGATACACTGTAGTGTAAGCCCAGAGTTAGTAAAATTTGAGCAGCTCTATCAACTTAGAGCTTGAGTGTCTTTGCTCATTTGTAAGCCCAGGTTAGGAACAGTTAAACTCTGAATCCCAACCAGCAGCCCCAGGGTCTACACTGCATCCTGTGGATGCGAGTCTAACCACCCATATTCCAGACTTTTCAGCCCGCTCCCTAAATGTGTTACTCTAGACTTTTGTTACTCATGCAATGTGGGAAAACATGACTGTCTGACCAAACTTGGCTGGCCAGAGGACAAAGAGCACCAGTCCAGAGGCATTGCCTCAAGACAGCAGAACAATAGCATTTGAACCCTGGGTCCTGGCTTGACTCCAGATTTGGACCCTCCACTCCCAAGGGGTCCTGGGGCAGAGTTCTGGTTTAGCACAATTTGTGTATAAAGGGAAGCAGAGTTTGGCTTGAGCCTGAGTTTGAACCGTGGGCTTACACTGCAGTGTGGACATATCGTCCAACTGCAGATAATGAGAAAATATGTCCAGGCCCAAGCCATTTCTGAGAATATCTGAAGTTGACTGACAGGGCTGGACAACACTGCAGCAACAGAGGAAAGAATGAAAAAGGACAGCACAAAATGCTTACCAAACACTTCCAAGTTCTCGAGTGTGGACAGGCTCAATCCAGCTCCTACTGAAGTCAGTGGGAGCCTTGGCCAGACATCACTAGGAGTAGCATCACAGGGAAAAGAAGACAAACAGCATTTCTTGGAGGGATGAATCTCTAGTCATCTCTCTGTGGAAAGGCTGTAATTCTTAATGCTTGTGGGGATTAAAGGCCGAATGGACACAACACTGGAAAATATACCCCAGAGGTGTGGGGTGAACTAAAAGATGTAAGAGCATCTTCTCCAGCTCTAACTTTTTATGACTGGAGTTATATTAGACACGGATGGTGCATAAGACCCAGTCTGGAAATAATCCTGCAGGCTGATAGTCTGCCTTTCAATATCATATCATTGCTGAATCACAGTCAGAGTCCATTGCTAAATACTTATGACTTTATAGGGGGAACTCTGAGTCTATGTTTAAAACCTGAGGAGCGGACGGGCAAGTTCTACAAAGGAAAACTAAAAAGCTTGAGCTTAATGGCAAAAAGACACAGAGTTTGTTTTTCAAATTAGACAGAAAGTAGACATTGGTTACACTCAGATTTCTAGATCCCTTTCCACAAATTCAGCCAAGAACTAAAAAAACCAGTGAGGGATCCTGTGGCACCCTAGAGCAGGGCTTCCCAGCCTTTTCAGTAGCACGGCACACTTAATGAGACAAACAGTTCCACGGCACACTCACTTTTTTCAGTTGAATTGATTGCTCATAAATGTCATGTTTACTTACATTTACTATGGTAACAGACTTACTAGAGAGGTTTGCAACATAACATGTACAACAAGTTAAAGAGGGATCAAATGCATTCATGTTTCAAACCCACTGGAAAAAAAATACACATCATCTCAGTTTTGGCCTTTAGCCACGTGTGTTTAGAATGTGCATGCTTTAGAATCAAAAGACTGATACCTTGCTTTTAATTTGATGATTGAATTTCATGAGTTTTCCGAGTTATAATTTGATTGGATAGAATATTAGTTAAGATTAAACGATCTTTGTTTTACATTGATTTTCATTACCTTTGTACAAAATTTCACAGCACACTTGAACAGTTCTCAGCACAGCATTTGAAAACCATTGCCTTAGAACCTAACAAAAGATAATTTTGGGGGGGCATAAGCTTTCATGTGCTGGAACCCACTTTGTCAGATCACAATCACTGGATCTTCATGACTGTTTTCTTTGCAGATGCCCTCCTATTCAGTGTCTGTTTTATTCACTGTCTGCTCTGTTGGAAGTCCTGAAGCTCCTGAGGGCCTAGAAAATTCCTCCAAGTCTGTATCTAATGTCCAAGGTTTGCAGTCAGGAACTGGTTATGTCCTCCTGACTTAGCCCCTTTCATCCAGCCCTTCTCTTTCAAACACTTCAGTGCTTCTGAAGTGCAGAAGTCAGTAATCAACTCAGAAATATGAATGACAACATGGATTAAACAGTGTCCAGGTCTCCCTCGTCAGCAGCCTACTACCTATGTTCCCTCTAAGCTGTGCGCATGTGCGTGCGCACATAGGTTGTGAAACCTGCGCACACAACAAAATAAGGCGCACACAAAAAAATAATTCAAGTGTGAATATTTTTATGCTACTTTAAGAAAGATGTTTCAAGTAGCATGTTTCAAACAGGGTTTTGTAATTTATATAATTTCCATCACCATGCCAAAATAAATATATTAGTTGCATCCTACACACTTGCTTTATTGCGCTCACAAGTTGGACCACACTCACTGGAATGCACACACATTTGTACACCAGTTCTGAAAATTTGCACAAAAGTAATTTTTTGTGCACACAGCCTACAAAAAATTAGAGGGAACATTGCCTACTACAGGTGGTCAATTATGGGACTTCACAGAGAGAGATATTGAGTTATACTTGCTGATTCAGTCTCATGGCCAGACGAGGTGTGTCCTATTTGTTGCAGCCCAGAAGCATAAAAAAGGCTTGTGCAAAAGCAACTCTGCAGGGACAACTCCACACACAGCTAAGCTGAAGAGGAAGCCTCTGTTTTGTTGTTTTTAAGGAAAATGCTAGGAGAGAGGTTTGGGCACTACCCCACTCAGTGGGTGTGTATATTATGTGAAGTGTGGACCTACTTAATGAGCCCAATACAACTTCCATTGATGCTAGTGGGAATTTTGCCATTCATTGCTAAGGTTGCTGGATGAGGTCCTAAACCAGCTGCACCGTTCTCAGATAAGTCACTTCCCTGCCCCAAGTGGGTCTGCTCCCATTCTCTACCCCATTTCAGTAGCTGCATCCACTTTTTATCCAAACTACCAACTAGCTACAGGGCTCTCTCAACCTCTTGGCTCATCCTACACCTCCATTTCTTGGAGTAGCCTCAGAGCACAAAGGTGTTAAGGGTCACCCTGAATACACCCATTCACTGGTGGAAAGGAGGAGGGTTGACATGATCAAGGATCAATGGCATTAGGGAAACCAGCCAGGCTGGAGTCTGCAAAGACAGAGGGCAGAGGATTGATGGCGCTAGCTGGCAAACATCAGCAGAGGATGAATGCTTGATGATGTTTATTTTTCTTTTTAGAGAAGTGAAAAGCTGCATGTAAATGGGCCTGATGCTGAAGTGCACCATTCAAATACCAAATTCTTATAGGTGGGCCACTGTTTTGGTCATGGGGTAGATTTGCCTGCTGTCTAGGAACCACAGACAATCACAGCCCAGATTTGGCCAACCAGGGAACAGCCCTGAAGGAACCGAGTCCAAGCAGAGACGCTGGAAGGGTGAAACACCGAATTTGATTAGCTTGGAGAGTTGAAATCCAACTCCCACCCACAGGGCACACTGGGTAGGGGTTGCAGCTAGACTTCTTGGGGACCCCTGAGATTTATGAGGATGAATAGCAGCAGCAGCTTCTTCCTCCTAAGCCGAGGGAGGCCTTCTGAATTCATATGCATGGAGAACCTGCAGTCCCTGCCCTGGGCTTGCCCCATCATTGCTGTCTGCACCAGTTTACGCAGACAAAGCAGGTGCGGAGACCCTTTGCACAGCACACAAGAGGTGTGGAGGCAAGCTGCCACTGAGAAAACTTTGGTGTGAAGGCTGCCTGCACAGCAGCAAGCCTCTCACTCCCCCCCCCCACCAAACTGGGGGGCCTGTACCTGGGAGAGCATGCAGTGCTCCAGGGGAGTGACCCCAAAATGCATGTGCTAGGAGGCAAGTGGCTGCAGGCCCAGTGCAAAGAAGGGACAGCTGAAGAGCTCTCCACTGTTAACTCAGAGTTGTTAAGATTAGCCCACATTGGTTGAGCTTCCCCAAAACACTTTCCTTTGCTACAATCAAGCAGCCAACCAGCATCCGTCTCCCACCTGGCAAGGCGCAGAACTCGGCTCTGAACCTGACTCATTAGTCTACAGCTCTGGAGATAATATTTTTAAAGAGCTGGAATCCACGCCAAGGCGCTTTCTGCTGCAGGTCTCCAGCTGCCTGGCACCCAAGTGGCTGCAGGCAGGAACAGGATGTTCCCTAACGCTCGGCCACTTGGACTCTTGCACACTTCGGTCGGATCCCCCTTCACACGTCAGCTCCCTTTGCTAAAGGAGCGTTGCACTTTTCTCTTGCAGGCTCGAGACTGAACGCTCCCAGCTGCCAGTCAGTCTCTCAGGCCTGGGCAAGAAGCAAGAGATTGCCTTTCAGACTTTCACCTTATCACCTGAAAACCTTGCCCACAGAAGCTGGACTTTAATGAAATACTTAATCCTCTCTGCTCACTAATAATTACTGGGTGGGATGCCAGCTCTGCTGCCCATTTATCTATGTTGCCTTTTTTCTTCTTTTTTTAAATTTAAGACCTTGTTCAAATCAGTTGTTGAAACCCAAAGGATTAAGAACACAGGTGACCATCCAGCGAGCGAGGAGAGTAACTGTTTTTTCCTGCTGTCCCCCTCTCCTCAACCTGACATGAAGAACCCCTGTCCTGGCCTCTGCATGTGCGGTACGCCCCCTCCATTGCCTCTGACTTGCAGCCCCCCCCGGCTGTTAAAGTCCCGTGTCCCTCCTCTCTCTCAGCTCTGCCAAAGCCCCTCATCCGCAAATCACTGCCCCCATGCTATATCAGCCCCAAAAGCTAGAACAGGGTAATCAAACATGGCAGATGAGGTGCTAAACCCCTCCCAGCTCAGCCACTGTGCTTTTAAAAGACTAAGAACATTTTCTCCTGGAAAAGGAGTGGGGCTGACTTCCCATGAAGGCTCTTCACATTGAGCCTGCTTTTAAAAGAAAAGGAAGCAAGGATTCCTGCGGCACTTAAAGACGAGCAGATTTAAGTGCCACAGGACTCCTTGCTTTTTTTTTTTTTTTTTTGCCGAACTAGACTAACACGGCTGCCCCTTTGGAACTTGGCAAGATGGTTTTAAAAGATGCCCGTTTGTTAATTTGACTGTTGGCAACAGTCTCCCGAAATTGTGGCTATTTGGCCTGAAGGAAAGAAGCCAAGAAGACGACCAAACAATGTCTCTCTCCCCATCCTGCTCTAGTGGGAAACCTCAGCCTTTTGTCCTTCATTTCCTAAGGACCACGATCTAAGATGATTTTGCCCGAACTGCCCACTTGCACCTCAGAGAGAAGACCGTGAGAATTGCGGGGTAGGTCAGTGGCACTTTGCTGGTAGTAGAAGCCCTGAGGTCTATAAAGCTGCCCAGGCTCATCTTCCAGGGGCACCACTCCACACAGATGGGCCATCCCGACAACACCATCTCTGATTCTTTTTGTCCCATCCAGCTCTGGCAACAGCAAGCCATAGCAGAGATGCAATTCCTGGTCCTTCCCCACTCTCTGTCTACAAAAGTCTGCTTCTGCTCTCTACCGCATGCCTCCCCTCGGGGAGGCTTTAGTGGGCACGGGTGGAGGGTTACCACAGGCAAAGGGCCTTCACAGATGGGCAGGCGGCAGGTCCATGCAGGTAGGAAAACCCAATTATAGATGCAGAGTAATGCCCCACAACTTCTAGATCTGGCATGTTCTTTGTCCCTAGTAGCATCATGAATGAGGTTAGGTTGGCTCTACCCTAAAGCCCATTAGGTGACCCCGGTTTACTCTGCACCCTCTTAGTATCTCTGTCGTCACACTGAGGGGTTGCAACCAGCGTTGCCAGGTTTGTTTCCTCACATCAGGATGTCGGGCCAGTCCATTAATTCATCACATCATCCTGTCAACACAGCCAAGCTATGTCATTGCTGCACTGTGGTGTAATGTCCTCCCTTACTGCTGCAGCAGCACAATGTGACGGTCCATCAGTGTCACACAGCGCCATCACTGCCACCAAGTTTCCTGTAGCTACAGTCATTGCACCATCCGGCCCATGAGACAGGCTCACAACATCACTCGATATTTTTTTTTTCTGCATGATCAACTTTTGAGAGGTGTCAGCTAGCAAAAGGTCAGAAATAAAACCCTGGATATAAACTTCCCGGCATGGGCCCACCTCTAAAGTGGCCCACAGCAGAAATGAACCAATTAGCAAGCTTTAGCGAGAAAGAGGGTCAAGAGCAGCTATTCTGTGGTTCCTCTGAAGCCTGCTTTCTTTCTGAAAAAAGTCAAGTTTGCCTCGCTAAAGAGCAGCTCCCCTCTTGACGCACAGAACAAACTTCAGACAAACCCAATTTCCAATTAAAAGCAATTTGGCTTTTCAATAAATCCATCTCCAGGCATATCCCTGGGAAGAGCAAGCAGAGCATTAACAAGGAGAGACCTAGTCATCTCAAAAGTCTTTCTGTTGTTTCCGAACAAGAACAGTAATAATAAAAAAGCATGTTACTGAGTGCTGTATGCTTATCGCCAGTCTGATTTAATTAGTCTGGGACTCAGTTTATGGCTCTGGAAGGCTAAGATAACCAGGAGCTTTAATTGCTGCATGGCTGGTCTGTGCCTTTTCACTAGTCTTCACTTACATTTGCAATTTCTGAGGCAAGGTGATGGAAGGTCAGATCTCTGGACTTTTCACAGTATTTGTCTAGCACCCATGTCAATCCATTAGTGCTGTCATGTTGAAATACTAATACAGCCCAAGCACAGATATTCCACCCGTGGTAAACACCACAGTGCAATAAAAAAGGGTTTAACATGAAAAGCTCTAGTGCAGACACTCCCCCACTCTGTACAGCACCATACATAGCTGAGGTACAAAGTAATGAATGAAATAAAAATAAGGAAAAAGCATCAGGGCTCAGATAAAATTATGGTTTGTCTTCACTGATGGCAGCAAATTTGCCATCGTCCTGATCAACTGATGGGGTCTGTGAAGACTGACTCAGTCTATCAGGAAGTTTGATCCCTGAACACCACCCTGGCAATGGGGCAGCACTAAGCTGAAGGGAGGCCCCACCCTTCAACTCAGCGCAGTGGACATGCTGGGTGTAGGGGAGTCGGAAAGCAAATACACAGGTTATTTTAAGTAACTTGTGTATCTTGATTTGACTGTCGCTGGAAAGGGCAGGCTGTGAAGACCTGCCCCAAGACTCAAGTTTTCAGGGCAAGGGTGGAGTTCTTGGTTTTGTGTAGTGTGTAGGGCACATCTAGGTACACTCTAATGATCATTTAATTGAATTCAGTAACCATGGCCATGCTAATACACTTTTAAACTGTTGTTTAAGCTTTCACCTAAACCTTCCCAAGAACACTCAGTAACTGTGTTTCGGGGACGGCTCAAACTTCATAGGGCAGCCCTGATGGTAGGTTTGCTGTGACCATCCTTCACTGTGATGTTTGCCTCCTCTGCTCCCCCGCAGGAATTGTTCGAAAAGTGTTTCACCTATCCAATCAGCTACATGGATTGGGAAATGGAGTGAGTCAAAGGAATAATTCACCACTCAGCAGTGAACTAATGTCTTTACAAGTCAATATACCCTGCCTCGGATCGGATACTATGGTTTTCCTGTGCTATGTGGAATCCCTGGGCAAGGAGGTCGCTGCAAGGTTTCTAAGATGTAAGCCTGAGGTAAGTAGCATAGTGGAACCAGAGAAGCAGAAACGCAATGTTCATCTCCATCTCCTAATGCCCTGAGATATCAGGGGGTAGTGGAGCCACATGCTAAACAAGTAGAAATGCAAACTACAGGAGATTACCTAGAGTAGGAGCAGAGACTGGAAGGACTTTTCTGGGTTGGGTATCCCACAGCAACAAAAAATATCTTGGGTCATATGTGGTGCTTTTCCATAGTCGTTCTCAAAGCCCTTTACAAAGGAGGGCAGCATTGTTATCCCCATTGTAAGGATGTGGAAACTGAGGTCCAGTTATTAAGCAGGTAGATCTAAAGACTCATTTAGAAGGGGCATGTGGGGAAGATGTGCCTCTAGCATTCATCTCTTCATTTAAACCACTGCTTCAAACCAAGGGTTGTCCACTGACCAAATCTCTGCACCATGCACCATCCATAATCTTGGAGAAGGTTGAGTAAAAGCTCAAGAACCAAGCCCCTGGAAAGTCCCAGCTAAATCAATGACGCATTTGCAGCCTGTCTAACTCTGCACCTTGGTGTTTTTGAGAGAAGCATTAGTAAACCAAGCTGGAAAATGGCTACCCAGCAGTAACAGCACAATGAAAAAACTGGATTCTGCTTCTCTGAGCTGATGAGGCCCCGGGCAAATAAATGACAACTCATTTATTTGGCTTTGAGGGCCTGGAAATAGAAGCTTGGGGGGTGGAGATCTCTCCCTTGCAGTCTTCACTTCAGGATGGTGCAGGCAGATGCAACACCAGCTGAAGTCACTTGAGCTTTTGTGGAAGAAAATCCCACTTCGTCAGATGCGAAGTGGGATTTTCTGGCTCACCTGCCAGACTCCACACAGCCTCTGTGTCTTGAGGCTAAGAGCCAGAGATGACACACTGAAACTTGGCAGCTTTCTCCCATCTTGTCTGAATGGCCCCAGCCCACCCACAAGCCACTTGTGCTCCGAGGGAAATTCCCTTCTAAAACAGGCTGAAGAAAAGTCCAAGCACTGAATCAGTGCTGTTGTTCTGTGATCGAATGCTGTAACATTG
The DNA here is from genome assembly GCA_007922195.1 of Podocnemis expansa. Classification (NCBI taxonomy): domain Eukaryota; kingdom Metazoa; phylum Chordata; order Testudines; family Podocnemididae; genus Podocnemis; species Podocnemis expansa. The sequence goes on from ML682107.1 coordinate 359,557, forward strand.
CACGGTGAAAGGTGTGTTTTTGGAAAGGATTGAAATGTGCAGGAAGACACGTTTAAAGGGGTGTGCCACAGTGCAGGGAGAGTGACTAGGAGCACCTATAGGTAGCTGAAGAATTTGGGGGAAGAAGGAGGAGGTTTTTTGTTTTTTTTTTTAAATAAAAAGAACAAAACAACAAGGCAAACCTACAGCAGAATAAAGTTTTCCTGGAACGTAAGCATCAGGCACATTGCCATTGTCCATAGTCGGGCCTTAGAGAAACAACAGGTGCTGGGATGCACCCGAGGGATGCTGGAGGTTGTGTGGGTGGAAGCCTTGTAGGTGTGTTAGATCCTGTGCCAATTCTTTCTCCAACATGCCCTGCTCAGAGAGTCTGATTTTTAGCAGCCTTCTGGGCTGCAGACTAATCAGAGAGAGAAGGACTATAAGACACGAAAGCAGGGGCCAGGGGAGAGAATGAGAAAGAAGACAGACAGCTCAGGGTATTGCTGATGGAACGGGTCTCTCAGTCGCTGGCTGGCAGAGCCCAGATGGATACAGAGTGAGACGTGCCGTCTCAAAGGCTGCAGGGGAAGCCCGCTGGTGATTTCAGTGCTGTCATAGCACTGCTAGGGCAGTATCAGACTTGTTATTCCAAAAAAACTGGGTCAAACTCAGCTCTGACATAACGGGTCCACACCCAGTGAAGGCACCAGTAACTGCACCCACTTACACTAGTGCAGGGTGCATACTGGTAAGTTAGAGTCACTCCATCAAACAAAACACCATCTGGCAGGGGAGGATGCGTAACAAGTCTGCTGTGTTTGCCAAGCAACACCATCGCAGAACAAAGGCTGTAGGGGCTGTGAGGCCAGCTGGGGCTCTCTTGGCTAAGCGATAATTTCTGGGCTCCTCTGCATGACACAAGGGGTGGCCTGGGAATAGCAGCAGCAGCAGCTGATGGAGACATGAACCACCCCATTTTGCCCTCATTTGTCAGCACCGTTTGCACAACATGCTCACCCAGGGAAGCAGAGGCCACACACAGCCCTCCTAAGTCTGTTCCTGGGGAAATAAGGCCCCTCTCCCAACCTGGCGGTTCAGCACACAGTACAGTCCACTTCGCGGAGCTCCATCATCACATTGGACTTCCCTGCCTGGAGCACTTCACTGCAGTGTGGTCGAGAAAACCAAACCCAGGGTAACAGCAAGTCCAGCTACTACATGGAAGCCAAGCCTGAGCTCCCCCACCTCTTGCCCATATCATAATTCCTGTTTGAAACCATGGCATTTCTGGCTCTCATGTCTCCTTTCACAATATCTTGCAAAGCAGTGGAAACTAGTGTCTCCTGGCGTTTTCATCCCAGGCACTGGTGAGAAGCTGGTGGCTTTTGTCAGACAAGCATGGATAACACAGAGCCAGCAACCCTCAGAGCACTGGTTAAACCTTTCCCCCTTTTCATTGTGCTGTGTGTTGGCTGACTTTGCAGCAAGGTAATTGTAGCATAGTGCAGTCCTGCCTCTTTCATTCACCCTGTGCAATCACCAGCACGCCTCCCACTGATAGAGGTCTCTCATGCAATGCAGACACATGCGTTGTCTGCATGCTCCAAGCCCACTGCAACCAGCTTGTTATAAATCTAATAAAGAGACTTGATCTCTGTTATCACTCTGGATTCCTAAAGCCCTGTGGCTGCAGGAAGATACTCTCAGTTGCTTGACAGTGTTAGAAATCGCGAGAGTAACCAGAACCAGCACTAAAGAAAAGCTAAGCAAGTGGTTACAGCCCTATGCAGCTCAAGGGGTCCCATTAATTTTTTTATTATGTGCTGTGTGTAAGCCTCCCACCGTGCGAAATATTCTCCTTGTGGTCCCCAATGGGCTAACGCCTCCTCTGACAGCAAGAACCCGGGGGGCACCGCAACTGCTGAGTTTGCCTTCACAGTTAACACACTCCTTCTTGTTATCTCAGGTCTCCTGAGTTCAGTTACAGGGTAAGAAACGTTTTGCAAAAGTGTATGCACCTGCAAGGAAAATCTAAATGTTTCCACATTGGCAGGAGGGAAGTTTCTGTCCTTTGGATAACCAAGGCTGCAAGATGAGAAAGCATCAAAGAGGTCCTGGAATTGCAGCAGACTTCAGTCTGAACCAGGGGAGGGAAAGAGTATTTTAGTTTCATGTGTGCTAACTCCTGGTTTACTGGAAAAAACATAGTGGCAAATGGAACTAAAGTGGCTTGGGCTAAGCAAGATAGCTTCACGCAGCGAGGGACAGGCTGCTTGAGGTTCAGGCAGCATGCTAACCTTCAGACTCTCTGTGTGTCCTCTGGATTTACAACTGCTAGTTAGAGGACAAACAGGAAATCCCGCAGAGCGACAGTGAGGTGGAAATCTGTGTCTTGGATGCTGGTGGGGCCACTCAGTACAAATGGCATGTGGATTGCTGCAGGAAGAGCCACTAGGGGAAGACGGTCTTGTGGTTTAAGTGCTGGTTGGGGAACAAGAAGGTCTGTGTGCAGCTGTGCTGCAAATTCCAGATGTGATCTTTGGACATGTCACTTACCCTCTCTGTGCATCAGTGTTTAAAATTTTCTTTTTTCTTTTCTTTTCTTCTTTTAAAGGCAATTTTGACCAGAACCTTTTTAGATCCATTTGTGTCTGTTCAGGTGACACATCCTTCGAAGCAGCACCTATGGCTCACCCGGAAAAGCCAACACAGGCTGCAGTACTGTAGCTGGGCCATTGTAATGAGCCAGACAGTTGTTCAACGTAAGCAAAAGCTCGCTACCTTCTTTGGTCGCACAAGCCCCCTCCTTCCCGGCTCTGGAATGAGGGGCACGCTGTTGCTAAGAGTTTAGTGAGGATTCAGGCACCATCTCGTGGGCAGAGACCAGCCGGACCAACAATTGTCCAGTTAGCAGTCAATGGATCCCCAGCTCACTTGCTGGTGTCTGTTTCTTGTTTCAATGTGAGGACAAACATGCCATAATCACTGAGCAAGGATTCAAGAGCAATCCAGGCAGGTGTGATCAGTGCAGATGGGCAATGCCAACACCCTAATCTGCCACACTGTCCATCCCAGTTCAGTGCTGTCAATGGTCTCTGGCACTCTTGTGACTTTGTAGCTGTCTGTTCTCTTTCAGTTGCAAGTCAGGTCATACATGTTTCTCTTCCCAAATTAACTTTTTACATTGTACTCTCTTCCCTGTTTGGGTTACATTTAACCTCTTGATCTGAGACACAAACTGTACATTAAAATCCTGTACATTAAAACTGAGCAGAAGGATGGCAATGTGGCTGGTGAAACGAAAGCTTGAAGAAGGCAGAGAGACAGGCACCAGGCCAGACATTTCTGCTACGGATAAATTTTGTCTGCAGCTGTACTACCATGGGCAGTGATTTAACAAGTGAGGTAGGGTCAGATCTAGTTGGGATTGGCAACGGACCTCTGGGGGAAGCCCAGTTAGATAAAGATTTTTGAAGCTGGAAGCAGATTTCTGTGTGAGGTTTGGAAGAAAGTGTGGCTTTAGTCTTATGTTATCCAACCTGTTTTTTTCCTGCCTCTCTTTTGCAGTTGCATTAAAATCACTTCATCTTCCATCTTCCAAACCCAGCCCATTGGAATCAATTGTGTCATGTCCACTCACGTCAGACTGATTTCTCCAGTGAATCTTGCTGGCTTGAAGTAATCAGCTCTGCTCTGTGGGTCTTTGCTACTCAGGAGGCCACAAAATCAAGGATTCCACTTTCCCCCTTTTCCAGCCCTTTGCAAAAAGCTGGCTCTGATACGGCTCACTCAACAATGGCTGCTCTCTGTGCTTGCAGTAGTTGTGACAGGCCTATGACATGGCAGCAATGTAGTAAAATTAAAATCCCTTCTTGGCATCTGGGTGTACTGAATTGTCTGTCAGCAAATCCAAAGGGATCAAAAATGCAAAGCCAAACCATCACCAAACGAGAGAGGGCTCCTGAGAGTCACAAACTAAGTGGAAGCTGCTCATCTGAAACCACCTACCTTGTTCAGGGCAACTGGCCAACTGGTTGTGTTGTTATTTTCAAACAGGCCACTTTTGCATCATTTGCTAAGGGCCATGAATCCACTAGTCTCTAGATCCGTGTGTGAGGAGGACAAAGGCACCATAAATTAAGCTCTGGGATGGAACGGCTTGGACTAGAGCGGATTAGCACTTCTTTCTCTGCCAGCTGGGCTGCGTCTTCGCTGCGGTTCTTGCTGTAGATGCATGTTGTTCCTCTAGTTCAGATGCAGGATTAACAACTCCTGAACTTGATGTCCAGTTCTAACACAGGCAGTAAAAGTCCTCACTCACTGCCCTGCACGTATGCCCGTGTGCTGATTCAGAGGAACCAGCTTCCAGGACATAATGTAGTAACTGATCTTCATCTACAGGCTTTGGAGCACACTAGGAGCATGGTTGTGCTAAGAGTAGCCTGGATGTCCCACGAAGCCAGGGGGAGTTGAAAGCATTCAGCACTTCACAGGCCTGGGGCCTTCCAGAGGAAATTCCTCTTCAAGGGACATCAGACGGACAAACCCACCGACATAAGTAAAGCCAGAAGTTTCCAGTTACTTTACACTCCCAAGCACCTTTCATACAACCCCCAGAGCTGTCTGCAATACCCTACACATACTTCCTCAACACTTTGAAAAAGCCCACCAAACAAAGGCACTGCAGTGTGGAGAGGCTGTGGAGCTAATTAAGACAGAAGCACTCACATTAGACCTGTCCTGCAGTGTGAATTAAATACAACACGTTGCAACTAAATTCCTTCAAAGGCTCTGGTGAGGAGAGAAATGATCTTATAAATGATGGCATGTGAGTAAGATATCAGCGGAGGCCTAGGTGAGCTGGAAGTGACCTGGATTCTTTTCCTTTCCAGCATCAAAGGTTCATTCTGGATCTTAGGAGATGGAGGGATGGGGGTAGGAGAGTGGCAGCAAGCGGCTGGACAAGTGACTGGTTAAGCCTGCTGATGACACACGCACATATGGAATCCTTCACTCCTTAGTCATTGATGCCAGATCCGACAGACCACACAAGAAGCCCTTGCATGACACCTCAGGGGAAGGCCGCCCTCTGCGCATCTCCCCACACGCATGAATCTCTGGATCATTGGAGCACCTCCCTATGGGAGTGGGGAGATTGCAAAGGATCTGGTGTTCAAGAAAAACCTCTTTTCCCCACACTATTTGTATTCTACTTCTCAGGAAAACTGTCCCTGGCAGTCTGATCAGTAGAGCCCTGCACAGATACAAATACATGGATCTGTATCCTATCTACATCTGCAAGAAATAGTCCGCGGATATCTGTGTTGTATTCGCAGATGCAGATATCATGCGGATATCATGGATATTTGCAGGGCTTAGCTCTGTGAAGATAAAAATATGTGGACCTGTATCCAATCTGCATCTGCAAGAAATAGTCCACGGATATCCATGCTGTATTCACAGATGTGAATATAATGCAGATATCTGCATATTTGCAGGGCTCTAGTGATCAATGTAAGATCCTCTGTCCTTGGCCTCCTAGTTACAGGCTGGTTATTGCCCAAATACCCCATTGTAACTTCCAGACCTCTAGTGCCGCCATGGACCAGAGCAACAGAAGCGTCTTACATTAAATAGTTCCAGAGGGGTAGCCCTGTTAGTCTAATTCAGTAAAACAAATGAGTCCTAACAAAATTTATTTATTGCAGGAGCTTTCATGGGAGAAACTCCCACTTCATCAGATGCTTGAAACTCTGACAAAGTGGAATTTTGCCCATGAAAGCTCATGTGATAAATAAATTTGTTAGTCTTTAAAAGTGCCCCAGGGCTCATTTGTTTTACCTTACACAGTGTTTGTCATATGGCTGATCAAATATTTTGCAAGCAAAACTGTTTTTCAGGGGGAATCTAGGTTTGCAACTAAATGATGGTTTTCTTCCCCTCCAAAAATGTGTCTGCTTTCCAGACCAAATTTAGCCTATTAAAAAAACAGGATACCTGAAAACTCAAGAGCTTTTATTTGCAAATGCAGCCATGCTGCCTCTTGAGAATTACAGTTTGACTGTATCACACCCATTTACCTCTTTAGACTGGGTTCCCTACTGGAATAGCTCTCCCATGGCAGCCATATCGTTGAGCCACCATGATGTCGTATGAGACATCTTGGTCAGGGGATATTGTGGGAGACCAGTAGGTCCAGTGTGGGAGGAAAGCTGTGATGTGTCTTTCTAACTCAACTGGGCAAGTCGAAGGTCTGGCAAACACTGTCTTAGGCTGAGGAAAAAACAATGGGCTTTAGGGACCCATAATGTTTGGGAAACATCACTAAATTGCCACCATTTCATTCCCATTTTGACATGCAGTCTATTTACCTCTGTTTTAAACCAAGACTTAATTTTAATCCTACATCCATTGCATAAGGGTTTTTCTTCTTTTTGACTGCTCTCCTTAGGGCTGACTGAGGGATGCCAGATGCATCTAGTTCAGACTCTGAAGTAGAGCAGCAAGGAGGAAAAACATACCAAGGACAGGATAGCAGATAGGCTGAATTCTCCTCCCAGCTGCACCCAGGCACCCCTATTTACCTCAGCGATGCAGGAACTTCCTTTTCACAAGCCCCTTTAAGCCACCACATTTGTTTCCGCTATTCAGTGGAGGGGGAGCACTGAATTCTGCACTTATGTCACATTTACCACAGTTGCACGAGTGGCACTCTCGTCTCTGTGGCCTGCTTGTATTTATAAGAATGAGAGCAGAATTTAGCCCCCCCAAGAGCCTTTAAGGACACACAAGGAAACAATTATTCCATCAGCAGGGTAACAGCAATGAATTCTTCGAGAAGGATTTGTTTTCTCTCTAGCAGGCAAATCTCAAAATTTTGGGGGGCGGGTGGTGGTGGTGGTCTCTTCCATTCAGTTAAGCATTCCAAAATCTGGAAGGTGATTTAAGAACTCTTGGTCTTGAATCCCATTCCCACCAAAGTCAACATGGGTGCTGGATTGGATTTTTTGGATCTGAGAAGGTGCACTTTTGAAAGAACAAGCTTTCTTCTGAGGTTTGCAGTCAAATCAAAAATTGCTTAGAAACCTCCCTTCCCACAGGATTTCTCTGCATCTGCCTTTGTGGACATTTTGCTGGCATACAGACATGCAGACTCGGGGGAATGAAAGAGACATTTTGATCAAGCCTCAGAAATTCTTCCTTCCAAGTTTGCAGCCCAGCTCTGGAGCGGTTTGCAGGCAGAGCTGGATGTGTGAGTGAGGGTGTTTTACCCAAACCAGCTTCAGTTTTTGGGGTGATCACTCACTCCACAGACAGCAAGAGTCAAGGCAGGAATTGTGAGGTAGTATCTGAACATACGGAGAAATATCTGAGCCCTGTCCCTTTCTTTAGGGCTGCAAAGGAACCCAGGTGCAATGAAACAGGTACATGGTATTAGGATTTGGGAAGCCCAGGCAGGAGTTTAATTGTCCTCTCATGCTGGCTAATATAATTTTATTACTCCAGGGTAATAGTAGAATCAAGTCTAGTGCATTTGTACCCCCACCCTTTCTGGAGCCCAGCTGCTAGGAATTCCTTGTGCATCCCTAAGCAATAGGATTTTTAAGTTGCAGACGACAGGCATTTGATCCACAGTTACTCGGATCCTCCAGCTGCTGTCCCCTGTAGATGAGATGGGGCAGGGAAGAATAACTGCGGTGATGGCGGGAGCCAGGGATTCCTCCCCATGGCATTAAGTCCAGCAACTCAGGCTTAGAGCAGGGAACCCAATTTAGCTCTTAATGAGAAGGATTGTGTCCTTCATTAGAAAATCTAGCAGAGCCTTTGATGCTCTTAACGGGCATTACGCCTGTTCCTCTGTGCTGCTTAGTTAGCAAGTGACCCCTGGGTAGTTGATTTTTAAAGGATCCACTTTGCAGTAAAACACCCATAATTTCGAGTACTGGGACACAAACCGGTCAAAGAGATTAGAGACCTGCCAATGTCAGTTACAGCTCTGTGCTCCAGGAGGTGCTTGCTCACTAGAAAATGGAAATACAGTGCAGAGTTAACACAGCTGCGTGAGCTTTTATATGACAACGCTGTGATTATCTTATGACTGATGGAAAGTCCCGTACACTGCACTGTCTTTGACTGGCACTAGTTAGAGAGCTCTAGGTCATCTGTAGTAGAGTGCAAGATGTAGGAGGGGAAAAAGGAAATCTCAGATTCAGATGGCAGCAGTAAAATCATCTGATAGACAGAGAGAGATCTGAACATACACAATAATTTTTATAGGGGGCTCTAAAAGGGCTTCTTAGCATCATGTATCTCAGCATTGCTGGTTAGTTAAATAAATGATGTAATTCCTGTTTTATGTAATAAACAATATAATTAAGGGTGGTAAAGTGACTTGTCCTAGGTCACACAACAAGGCAGAATCAGAATCAGAGGTAGGACAAAGGATCCTGGATCAAAAATCAAGGGATGGTCTTTGCACACTGGTTAAGATGCAAAACAAGCTCCAAAAACTACTCACAAATAGGATGAGATGGTGTAATTAGGGGGGTCTCTGGCTGAGGATGTGAGGGAGAGTCCCAGACTTGAGCCATTCATTTTAGGTAACAATTCAAAGAACAAGTCCCAGATTGAGGTGTCATTAGAGGAGGTTTTGGAACAAACTGATAAATTAAAGAGTAGTAAGTCACCACGCCCAGATGATATCCACTCAAATGTTCTGAAGGTACTCAAATGTACTGAGAATTAAAAACCAAACCTATATTCATTGAAAAGTTTTGGCCCTGCTCTAGCTGATTTCAACAGTGCAATGACAATACACAGCAGCTGAGGAATGGACCCACCCTACTATATCCTGGGAGGAGAATTAAAGAAGTGGACAATGACAATTCAGTTCTGCTGGCCACACTTATTTCTAATGAGGGCAACTTTCCTTTTTCTGCATGGGGCAGAGTGAGGGAGGAGCTCTTGGTATTGAAACCACAATCTGCTGGCCAGATCACAGAAATGCTTCTCCTATAGCTGGAGTAGGAGAGAGAAAAAAACGAGGCAGCGAGTTTTCAGCTGTACTTACATTGCAAAGTTGCTGTCTAGGAAACACCTGTTTCTCAGGAGCCCTGCCCAGAGCTGCACGCCGACAATCCCAAAGATGAAAAAGACAAAGAAGCACAAGAGAAGGACGTTGCCTAACATAGGCAGAGTATCTAACAGCAGGGTAACGAGTATTCGCATACCTGTGGGGAGAAAGAAAAAACAGGTTATGAGCCGTTTGTGAGTCCATCAAGCAGGACACCTGAACACAGGACCAGAAGCAAGCAGACAGCTTCTAAGCCAGTGGTTTTCCAACCACGGGATGGGACCCACTATTGAGTTATGGTACCTCCTGCTACCACCACCATAACACTGGAATGCATTGCTCAAATCTGTAATTGTTGGGTCATGGGTATAAATTACTTTTTTTCATGTGGGTCTCAAGAAAAAGAGTTGGAAAACCACTGTTCTAAGCCTTATTAGCTGTACAGATGTTACATAAAAATACCTCCTGCAGGGCATTTCCTTTTCAATGAAAGATGGACCTACGGTAAAGTTCAGAACTTCCCCAAGGGCTAAAAGTTCTGGATCAGTTTGGGTTTCTCACTCACTTTTAAATTAGAGACCTTATAATCCATATTATGTTCTTGCTTATAGGTCAGGGCTCCATTGTGCTCGGAGCTGTGCACTGCCTGTGTTGAAGAGATTGCAATTTAAATAGACACGAGGAAGTGTGAGGGAAGAATCAGAGGGTGAAATGACTTATCCAGTCACACAACGGATCAATGGCATTAAACAGAACCCCTGGTTTCCTGGCTCCCTGTCCAGCATTCTCGCCAACAGCCCATGCTAGTTACTGCAGGTAGGCCAAAGTTGCAAAACTTGGATCCAGACTCTGTCCATCCCAGCCCAGCTTTGGAAGAGTGCTCATGTCTAAGGCGTAAACTATTCTTTATCTTAAAGCTGCTGATGAACATTCAATGGCAATACAAACAAAAGGTTTAGCATCCTGTGCCAAAAAGATTCACTTGATTTAGCATGTATTTCTGCAAGGCAAAGTTGAAGGTAGGATGTTTAGAAGTGCCTAGTTCTGATGCTACTAAAGTCAGAGGTAAATTGTCCCACTCTCCACCAATGCCATAAGACACTACGTGGTACACAAACACCGATGACTTTGCAAGCTAGAGCTAGACCATCATTGTGAAATGCCCCCCAAAACAGACCAGTCAATCTGGGATTCCTCTACTCAGCTTGAATGAAAAACCACACTCCACACACCCTGTAGGTATCCAGCTGACAGGTTTGTCCTTTCAGCATTAGAGGGCATCAGAGCTACTGCTCTATACAAAAAACAGCAAACAGCCAGAGCAGCTGGCAACTTATTAAAGAATTTCACAAGAAACCAACAATTTCCTTCTCCCCAAACAATGCAGAGCCTGGCATGGAAACTGATGGAAGTTTTAATGCAGATGCTCTTCACACTTTTTCCAGAGACTCTTTATACATCAGACACACACAGCCATTGCTAGTTTACCTCTCATTATCCTCCAAAAATATGCATTAATAGGAGGCAATATCTCCAAGGGATAGGAGAGAGCTGACACTCCATAGCCCCTTGACCTCTCTGCTGAGGCTGTTTTTCTCTGATGGGAGCACCTCTTTCACAAGGAAGTGGATTGGCATCAGCTCACTTCATGCAGGTTGTTGGCTGGCCATCAGGATACATGCCCAGCCACTGCTCACCTAAGCTGGATTTGAACCTGTGATCTACACATAAAAGGCACCCTACTTCCTTACCAACCACTGTGCAATGCAGGTATCCCTTCACACGGGCTTTAAAACAGTTTTTTCCCACCCTCCTTTGCTGAATGTTACTTTTCCTGCCTTCCTGCAGCTAAGACTTCAGGCGTAATGGCAGAGGCAAGATGCCTTCAAAAGAAATCACCTGTCTCCCTTTGACTCAACCTTTGTCAAGCCTCTTATGATACATTCAGTAACACATGTACTTCCCTGGCGTTCCATGACACTTCAGGTCCTGTTGCCAAGGTTGGCATTATGGGAAAGGAAAATCTCAAAAGGGAAAAAAAAAACCCCAGAGTGCCTCCAACAATCGCAGGGGTTGGTGTCTAGTTCATCTCAATCACTCAGCTAATGAAACTACCCCTGGGGAGGTATTAAAGTGGGAAGCCAACAGAAAGCTCGCTATGTGCGAGCCCTGAGACACTTCAAGAACATTTATTAACTCAGCATCCTCTCATCCCACTGTTATCTTGCTTTACATTCATTCAGTCCTTCATATTTATGTGAGCCATGCCTTTGGCTACATCTGAAGAGCATATGGTGTAGCTCACAGAAATAGGGGCATCACCCATCAAGCCCAGAATCATGGTTATTTTGTTTTAGATTTTGAACTTACTGAGTCTTCTGGCTGCTTTTTCAGATGCCCCCTCAGCCCTGAGAGGTTCAAATTTCCTTGGCTGCCTATACATGCCTTCCCCCCAAACCCTGGCCCTATTTAACTTCAGTTATGGGATGCAAGAGGATAGTGAAGGCACAAACCTTGCAAGAGTTGGTGAAATCAATGGAAGTGAGGGGAGTTCAATAAAGATAAACTCTACGTCTTTGGACAACACATCAATCACGGAATCAGTCGCTTGCACAGCACATTCCCAGAATCCTCTGTGTGTGGGTGAATCAAGACAATGTTTTAAAAATTTGGGCTCCATCTCTATTAAAACTGCCTTTTAGAAGCTGGAAGCGTCATCTCACCACTAGGAACTCAGTGTTATTCAATGAAATTCATGTGGCAAGATGGGAGGACTTGTGAGACCAAAAACTGTGCCTCTGTTGACAAAGGGCTCAATAAAGTTTCTTGAAAACTTTTCTGCTCTTCAGCCCACCTGCCAGCCTCATCTTCTATTCAAAATCTAGCTTCTGGGAAACACACACAAATGCACCACAACAAATAACTCACTTGACTCCATGAGAACGCCTTTCCTACACAGAATTCATCTGGGCAGAAGCATTTTAATAATATCCACAACCTGCCATTGCCCCTCCTGTCATGCAACAAATCTTTGAGCTACAGGCAACAAGCACGGGGCTAGAAACCTGGCCTTTCCACTCCAAAAACACAGGCTTCTCCCACTGAAGTCGAAGTAGTACCTTTCTATCTGACGGCAGCAGAAAGTCTTTTATTCTTTCTCTGAACGAGTCTCCTGGAGGGTGATGCCACTCTGATATATACACCAAGTCAGTGCTTTACAGTGGGCCCAAGATTTCCTCATTGGTGCTCATGGATGTGTCAAAACAGAGGAAACTTTAGCTTTGGTGCAACATTTATGAAGTAGGAGAGAAAAAAAATGATTGGAACGTGAAGATCCCAGAGGATGCAAATGATGAACATAACTGAACATTACCTGAAACATACAGGTGCTTTGCTGACAGCACTTGAAGTCTATCATACCCACCACCATCTCCCAGAGTGTTCTCAAGTGCTGTCAGACTGTGTGGCTGTCAGACCTTCATCCTTTCACAATGCCTGACTGATTACTTGGCTGTCTCTGGGAAACAGCCCAGCAATCTGTTTGGCTGATTAGAACTGAACCATCCGCCGGTGGGGATGGGGATTCCCGGATGCCCCTATCCGGCGTTCTCAAAAGGCACCAGCTGTTCCAGAAGTAAAAAACCAGGTCTGTAGAGCTGTGCAATGAGCAAACCAGGATTTTGATGCCATGTACGAGGATGGGCACAGGAAGAAGGCAAGCGTGTGCCTGTGAATTGTGGAGACAGCATGAAGGACCTTGTATTCTTCACTTCTTGTGACTATTTAGCTGCAGACAGACTAGAGTTCTGGGAGGGTAGCAGTAGCTATACAGAAGTCCTGTGGGAGATCTCCCAGACATGGATCACTAAAGAAGGATGGCTTGGTTAGGGCTCTACTTGTGGAAGTGGGAGACAGGTCTGAGGCACTATTATACCACACACTTCCTGTGTGACCTAGGGAAAGTCACTCAGGGCTCGCCTTTCCTGTGTTGGTGCGAGTCGACTCCTCTTGGACTAGCCTGGATGGAGTGAGAGCGCCAGAACCTCTAAACTGCCCCGGGGGATTGTATGAGTGGAACAAAGTAGGTGAGCCCTACTGCTTTCCTAGCTCAAATGCCAGCAGCCCTCCACCTTCAATCCACATCCTGACAGGCCAGCTAATGAGTTTAAAGCACCACTGAACTCAAGTTGGGGCAACACACGTGTTATTCCTTGAGCTAACACAGCACTGAAGACAACCCGTTAGCCTCCCTGTGCCTCAATGTCCACTGCAGGTGACAGACCTGCCTTCTCCCCGGGGGTGATGGGAACATAAAGACAGTAAAGTCTGTGATGTACTCAGATATTGGGCAAACAAGGAGAGTAGGGAGGGAATATAAGTGCCTGAGACAGAATTATTATTCCTAAAAACCCAAATGTTGCAGCTAGGGGCAGTTCTAGGTTGCTCACTTTGTTTTTCACACAAGTAGGGGCATTTGACCTGTCATCAAGGACACACACTAAAACGGGTCATAATATTTCACCTATCAAAAATCAATTGTATTGAAATGAATCATTATTAGTAGCAATTATATTTATGACACCCAGAAATGTCCATGCCACTGTACAATACAAATAGTAAGATACAGGCTGTACCCCAAAGAGACTGCAATCTAATCTGGAAACAAGGCTCTTCCCTTTTCCTGTATTAAACCATACTGCTGGTGTCATTTTAGCTGCTCTGTCCCACCCTAGAGATGTCTGCATTTGTGGGGTAAGCAACAGAAACCCATCCCTACTTGTGTATGGGTTGCAATTCTGGAGAGAGCTCAGACAATTGCAAAACTGCTACCTCAATCCATTAATGATCATTTTTGCCTGCTGCCATTTATTCCTTGCATGCTGAAACACAGGGGCAGGCTGAGAGCTGGTGCCCACGCAAGTCTTTCCACAACCCAAAAGCATGTCAGCTGTGCTACAGAGCCAGACGGCAAAAAACCCCTCTGAACACTGGCAGCGTCTCATATGACTGTAGCTCCAGTTAGTGGGAGTGAAAAAGAAGCAGGTGAGGTTTCCTTTTCCTGCTGTTTCCTCCTACCTGGTCATGCTGAAGAGGAAGATTGTGAGCCATTGAGGCTTTGCTCTGAGGAAACTGTGCTACAGCCCAGCAGGAAGAAGTAGGAACCTCAATCTTTGGGAACCTATTTCCCCTAATCCGTGGAGTGTGAAAGTCACAAGTTCAGTGTACGTGTGCGGCAATGGTTCATTTACACAGAGATGCACAAAGCTTCCCTTTATGACTCTCCCCGTCACATAAACAAGCCATGGCAAACTGATACCATTAAGAGTTTCATCCTTCTTGGCCCTGTGAAAGAAACCACCTCTCAAAATGGCCGTAGACACAGAGATTCTAAAAGCTGAAGCTGTATAATGGTTACAATGCAAATCACCAAGATCTCATGTCAAAATGCACGAACGAAACATCTTTCAATTAATTCTGATTCAAACAGCATTTTCTTACTTCGCCGATCTGTAAAATTTCAATTATTGTGGATGGGAGTATTTTTCCATGGCTTGCATGTCTATGGCAAAATCAACATTGACTGACATTCACCATTAAAAAACATAGCTTTCCAAATTTAACTGTACAGTCAAGGACTTATGGATGGGCCTTACCCACCAAACATGACATGCTCATAAATGAAGGGTCAAACACTGCCTTCACTCTACACTTTGTAATGAGAGGTCAAGGTGGCTTCCAACTCTAAGTTAACACAAGAAAAAAAAAACCTATCCTAAGAAACAGTGATATGCAAATTAGTGGTTCAATAAAGGTTAAATGAGTCTTTGCAAAACCAACCAACCATAATTTGAGAAGTTGATAATTGTAGCTTTGGGAGAAAGAAAAGAAGAACTAAAAAAACTCCAAGAAAGCTACACTCAAAAAAAGGAATGAGCTTTAGGAACCACACATTCCAACAGAAAACATTGTGCGTGATTACAGCACGGTGCAAATCAATCTGTCTGAGAGATAATGTTGGCGGCAGTGCAGTCTTCAGGGGCATTTTAGCCCGTTAAGAGCTGCTCTGCAAAGTACTCTCTGTCTGTGTAGAGCTATTTCTCCTTTAATTTTCCCCCTGCAAGATGTTACCCTCCATTAGTTGTCCCATTTGGATAAAGAGTGGCATTTAAATTCTGATGTAGTTTCTCTCTTACCCTCTTAATTTGCAGGTTGCTGCTTCTTCCAGCCAACTCTCGAGTCATGTCTAATGCATCTCCTAGTTCTTAATTACATAGAGTTGCAGCTTGATGTCCTTTGACTTAAAAGGGAGTTGTGTGTGCATATGGGCCGGGTGAGAACATCAGGATTTAGACCAGTAGCGCCGCTTTTTTGGGGGATCAGATCCTCAGTTTACAGAAACCAATGTAGCTGCATTGAAGCCAATGCAGCGGTTCTGATTTATACCCAGCATGCACATTTAATGTAGCTATATGTGCTGTTATGGTATGGCACACTTAATCTAAGGATCTCAAAGCAGCTCAAGAGCACCTGTTCCCAATGCTAGCTCAGGTTGTCTTGTATGTTGAGATAAGCTTGGTACAAGAGGAGGGGGAAGAGGGGTGGGGCAAGTTACACCTCTCTGATCCCACGACTGAAGTTATGCCATTCCAGGCCTTTTAGTATAAACTAGAACATTTTGGAGGCTACATAATCTGGCTCTAGTACATGTGGGATTCTATATTATTTGTGAATTAGCCTAGTGCAGACATGCTCCACACCACCCACAACACAAGTCCTCCTATGCTCATGGCAGGTTTTAGGGAGGGTGGTTAGCATAGGAGATGGCTATGCTACTTTACACCACCTGAGAACTGCATTGTGGCAAGGGAACAGGGGAACCTTGCCAAGTTGCAAAGGGGCAGCCGTGTTAGTCTAGTCCAGTTAGAGAAGCAAGGGGTCCTGTGGCACTTAAAGACCAACAAATTTATTTATTGCATGAGCTTTTGTGGAATAAAATCCCACTTCGTCAGATGCTTTGAAGAGGAATTGAAGTTGGATTTCCTCCCATAAAAGCTCATGCGATAAATAAATTTGTTAGTCTTTAAGTGCTACAGGATTCTTTGTTTCTTCTAAAGGAACCTGTATCAGTTAGGGTTAGAGTCCATCACTTTACTGTGAGTGGAGCTAGATCAGGAACAGAGAATCCTGATCATTAACATAAACCTCAGCAATAACAACTAGCCTCACAATGTCTTCGTGGAGAAACAGATGGACAGACAGCCCAAACAACTCATTAAAGGTCACAGAATGAGTCAGCGGAAGAGCTACGAGTAAAACTCCAACTTCTCCAACTCCCAGTCTTGTGTGTTTACCAGTCGCTTCCTCAAGGTCACTCAAGAGCACAAGCTTCAGGAGCTGAAATGTCTCAACAAAAATACATCCTTGTAAATACAATGGGAGACCAACTCGAATGCACAATGAGTTTTTATTTCATAGCATTCGTTCCCAATGCACTCTATAAGTCTAACCCCCAAGGAGCACATTAATAGTACTGCCCATCAGCTTGACTTACAAATCTATCTTTGGAAAAGCAAAGATCCAAAGGGGCAGCTGTGTTAGTCTAGTTCGGTAAAACAAACAAACAAACAAACAAACAAACAAACAAACAAGGAGTCCTGTGGCCCATAAAAACTAATCAATATATTTATTGCATAAGGTTTTGTGGAAGAAAATCCCACTTCAATTCCTCTTCAAAGTGTCTGATGAAGTGGAATTTTCTCCCACGAAAGCTCATGCAATAAATATATTTGTTAATCTTTAAGGGCCACAGGACTCCTTGTTTTTTTGGAAAAGGAAAAGATCCTGAAATTCCCAGTGGTGATGAAATTTTCCTCCCTTTCTCCTTCTCCTGCCCCCACTGAAATCCTCACCCTCCTTCCCCCCAAAATGGTTAAAATTTATCTTCTTACAGACAACATTCTGCCCCTTCCCACTCAGCTAACATTTGGTATTTAGGGTTTTTTAGTGGCTCTTCTCTAGAGGTTGATCCCATCTGTTAGTTATCTATGAAAGGCATTTTGGATCCTCTTACTAAAATGGCAAGTGTGCTATGGGAAAAGATTATAACCATCAGCGAGGCTGAAACAAGCATCATGATTTCTTTTCAATTTCATTACACTTGTGTCCATTTTCAACCACATATTTTAAAAAAAAAGCCAGCAATGAAATGAGCTTGAAAACAGTGACCACTATTAAAAAGCTTACAGCCCTTGCCAAAAACATAAATCGCAGAATTATCTTTTCTTCCCGTCATTTCGAAAGAATAATTTCTAACAGAGATGATGTTTTTATTGGCTGGGTTCCTCCTTGCTTTCTTTTCTTTAAAAAAAAATATCTCTTGGGTGAATTTATTGCACATGAAAGCAAAGGGGTAATAGAACTGGACGGGGCCAGGCAAAGGGCAAGGTTGTCGTGTGGATAAATTGCCATGCTATTTTTGACAGAGCTCCACTTTGGAAGCTTTCAGGTCTCCGCTGTAAAGAACTAGAGGACGGTTCAATCTGTTATGCAGAAACTGCAGTTAAAATCTGTTTAGATGACTGTGCTTCCAAGGCTGAACAATCAGGGCAGTCAGCCCCATAACCAGTTAGCGTCTACCAGTCTATTCCAAACACCAGTTGCCAAGACCATTGTCCGTTCCCATTATTTTCACCATGTCACCTCTCCCTGCACTGGATTCCTTTGCTGACTCATCCATGTCAAGCTCTTTGCTCCGATCATTAAAGACGTTGATAGCTCTGCCCTTCCAGTTATCTACACTGGTCTATTTTCTCCTGGTCCTCCATCCTCTCCCATTCAGCCATCCACTTTCCCTCACAAATGTCTGTGCACATCATTCCACATTATCTCTGTGCACCCTATCTGAACTGTCCAGCAAAGCCTCCCTTCTTCATCCCCTCAATTGGTTCAGTTAGGGCCTGATCCAAACCCCACCGACGTCAGTAGCAAGACCTCCCTTAAGGACAGCGGTTATGAGTCAAGCTGTTATTGATGTCTCATGCTAACAAGCAAGGCTGTTCATCAAAAACTTTGAAGTCCTTAACGATTATTGAAAACCACAGATAACTCTGAAGCCTGTCAGACAGAACCAAGAGCCACTTTCTTTCTCGTGTCTAGGATAAAGGATAAATTCAGGTGTAGCCTGTTATAATGGATGTACAATGTTTAATTCTTTTTTTTTTTCCAAGCCCATAAATAGGGAACAGAAAATTCATGAGATTGGCTCTACAATCTAGCAGGCAAATGTGTGACAAGAATTGGTGGCTGGAGGTTAAAGCTAGATGAATTCAGACTGGAAATAAGGGGCAAATTTTTAACAGCGGGCAGGTCTACACTGCTTGCCGTTTTTGGTGGCAGTAGAATCGAGACATGAAGTTACTTAAAATACCTTGTGTATCTTAGCTCAACTGCCCTTCTCTCAGCACATCCGCTGTCCTGAGTCGAAGGGAAGGTCCATGCACCATGCTGCTCTTTCTGGAGGGGGGGGAAACCATGTTACTGCCCCACCTCGCTTGGAGCGAACAATTCGCCTTCCCTAATACGTGCACGGGGCCACGGTATGAGACATGGGCATGGCGGGTCCTGTATCCTGACATGCTGCAGACTAACCTAATCTGGACCTGGGTCCATGTATGGGGAAGGCTGAGAACCACTATATTTCCATTATACCCTCTGTTTAGACCAGCTTTGATAAGCTATCCCAAACCAGTCATTCAGGAGAGGTCCGCTTTTTTCATGGACAGGTTGATATTTTACTCCTCCCTCTGCAACCTCCAATTTATGGCCATTTGGCAAGGCTGATTTTAACACACTCAAAGCAGAAACAAAAGAGGCCATGTTGACGTGCTGTATCTCAGGGAGGTGAGGGAAGGCGGTTTGTGAGATGAATAATGTGCTGGAAAGCTGTGCAGTGACCTTGGAGATCTTAGACTCCTAGTGGTAGATATGCCAATGGCCTGTAATGTGACATTAGACGGGTAGATTCTGAGTTACTATAGAGCAATGGTTGTCAACCTTTTTTCTCAGGACCCAGTTGAAAAAAGTCATTTACGACTGTGGCCCAACAATTACATCTTTTCATAAAAGTATAATATTGCAATGCATTCCAGTTTAACCCACATCAATAAGTGATGCAAGTCAAAGCCATTACTACTTTTCCCTGTTACAAAACAATCCATATTTTCCAGCTTTACAGGCGTTTATCTTTGCAGGATGTTATGCATGAATAATTGTAATGTTGTTTGAATGGTATTGTAATTATATATACACTATTTTCAACTATCATTAAAATCTAAATCAATAAGGTGTAGGAGTGTACTGATTGGGGGTGTGAGACAGGGCTCTTGGGTGCTGGTCTGCTGGTGGGGGAGGCAAAAGAGGGCAGTTGAAGGGTTTGGGGTGCATAGCAGCAGCCCCAGAAGGGACCTTTAAATTACCACCCCCATCCCACTGCAGCTGGCTCTGTGTGGGAACCCTGTTGTGTAGCTGTGCATAATCTTCCAGCCTACACATGTACCATGGGCCACCAGGCATGGCGGGAGTGAAGAAGCTCCCACTGCCATGGCCAGTGCTGTACTAATCGCCTTGCAGCTCTGGCACCTGGGGGCCAATATTTGTATTTGTAGCCCCCTTGGCAGAGGCAGATGCCAGCTCCCCTGTATGACTGGGAAAGGGCTCTCAGTGCCTTACAGCGGGCTCTCTGCCAATGGGCACCCACTGTGGGCCAAGCCTACTGCCCTGGAAGCGCCCACAGGGTGCTTTTCCCTCCCCAACCCTTCCAGGGACATGGGTCCAATCTCCGGCCACCTCTCCTGGGAAAGACTCTGGGACTCATCCTCATGGTCGGGAAGGAGCAGGGCTGGCTCATCCTCTCTCTGCACTTCCTCCCAGTTCCCCACCCACCCAAATTATGTCCCCTCTCTCCTACCTGCCAGAGCTCCCCAATCCAGAGATTTGGACATGCTTCTGAGGCTGAGGTTCAGGTAGGGGCCTGTCAGTCACAGCAGCCAGGGAGGAGAGCTGTATGCGAGTCCTACAGCCTCCCTCCTGGAGCAGACCAGCAGGCACCAGTGCCTAAGTGCCCAGCAACGGTTTGGATAGCAGGGGGCCAGTGTCCTTGAAATCTCACACCACTGCTTCTTTCTCCTTATTGGGAGTGGTAGCAGTGGTGGAAGATTTAAAATTATGCTGGCTGCAGGCTGCACCCTACTACCCAGAAAATTTAAAGGGACGTGGGCCTTGGGTAGAGTTACCAGATGTCAGGCAAAAGGAGGACATGTCCTCCTTTTCAGCTTCACATCCTCTGTCCAGCAGGCATTTTAAAAATACATGATTTTGTCTGGTTTTTACTTACAGGGGTTAAAGTGTGCTGGAAAGCCCCAGAACACCTATTTTTAGAGGGAAGCGTTCCAGGGCCCCCTAAAAACAGCAGAATGTTAAGTTAATATTACATCTTCTCCATGTGTCCTCCAATGTCCTCCTTTTCATACTTCCCTCTCCTTCTTTCCAGGCTTTGGTATCTGGTAACCCCAGCCTTGGGTGCTGGTAGCCTGCTGCTACTCTAGATGCACACTGGGCTCCTTTCAAATTTCACCCAGATGCAGCAGCCCAGGGAGACTTAAAACCAGTATTCTTCCCAGGACTTGAAATAAGAGGGGGTGTAGCGGGAAATTTAGGGGGAGCTCACTAATTTGGTATGACACTGTTACTAGCTGACAGCTGGCGGGGGTATTGGGAAATTCAGGGGAGTTACAGAGGGGTGTGTGTGGGGGGGTTAAGGAAATCCCTGCTTAAAACGATGCTAGCTGCCCAGGATTGTTGACTGGGGGCCAGTGCCCTTTCATCTTTCTCCCCTCTGCACTCTAGCTTGGAGTGGGCAGCGGTGGAGAGGAAAAGGTGGGAGCCGAAGCTTTGAGTGGCCGACATCCAGGGGTAGCCTCCCACAGCGGCATCCGGCTCGCTTCCTCCGGTCGCTACGGACTTGCTCCGCTGGAGTGCTTGCCACATGTGTGCCTGATGGCTGCTCGCTCCCTCTGTCCTGCGTGTCTTGTCCGCACGGCAGTGGCAGCAGGGATGAGCAGTGGGTACAGGCAGAGCGGCACTAATATTGCAGGGAGTGGGATAGCTCAGGCACACGTGCGGCAAGGGCTCCAGCTGCCTCTGAGCCCTTCCTGCCCGTGGAACATAGCTCGACCCTGAAGGACACCGGGCAGCCAACACGCCAGAGGGCTGGAGCCGAGCCGAGCCGAGCCAAGTCTCTCACACTGTGCCAGCAGCCGGGAGGGTGCAAAAACGAGGCAGCTTTTTATAGCAGAGGCAGTGCAGAGCGATCTCCCCAGCAGGCCAGGCAGTGGAGCGAGTCTGTAGCGACCGGGGGAAGCGAGCCAGTGCTGCTGTGCGAGGCTACTCCTGGATGTCGGCCACTGGGAGCTCCAGCTCCCAGCATTTCCTCTCCCCCACTGCCTCCCCCAAGCCAGAGTGCTGCGACTCAGTAACCATGAGTCTGTGACCCAGTACTGGGTCGCGACCCATGGTTTGACGACCACTGCTATAGAGAAGACTTACTTGCGCATCTGAGTCTTGCTCACATGCTCAGGGTTCAGCTGATCACCATATTTGTGGTCAGGAAGGAATTTTCTCCCAGGGTAGATTGGCAGAGGCCCTGGGAGTTTTTCACCTTCCTGTGTAGCATGGTGCATGGGTCATTTGCTGGTGGATTGTCTCTATCTTGAAGTTTTTAAACCATGATTTGAGGACTTCAGTAACTCAGTCACTGGTTAGGAGTCTATTACAGGAGCGAGTGGGTGAGGTTCTGTGGCCTGTGCTGGGCGGGAGGTCAGACTATCTCTAGATTATCATATTTGTCCCTTCTGACCTTGAAGTCTTTGAGTCTATCACAGAGCAGGAATGGGCAGTGGCCGTTAAAGTTGGGAAGGGAACCTCTCAGTCCTTTTGATTGTACGGCTCCTGCCATGCTGTGGCTGGAAAGGAGTTTCCTTTGTATGGCTGATTAGTGCCTCTTATTATAATGATTTATGGGATCAGGTGCCTTGCTCTGGGCTTCAGCCAGTGCATGAATTTCCCTCAATGTTAAGTTTTTGAGCCCCCCGGGTCAAAGCTCCCTGACTGTACAAATGTAAGTCGTCATTATTATAATGTTCTTCGGCTGCTTCAAAAAAATAAAAAGGGGGGTTGTCATGATCCAGCCATGGCAGATTCTGGATTGTATCAGACATCAGGCTGGAGCACTAAAAATACCAAAGTCAAAAGTGGACAGCGTTAGTGTCTTATAAACAAGAAACAGTCTGTGCTTATCTACCCTCCAGGAACCAAGATACTTCTAAGAATATTCATCTTACTCTGGCACAAATTCAAGATGCTATTAACGCTACAAGGCTCTCCCAGCCACTTGTCAGGCCAACCAACTCAAAACATGGATTTGGCTCTTTCAAACGAATTTTGTCTAGTCACGAGAAACTGATGAATTTCTATTACACGTCTTCCAAAGACAAACCAAAGCAAGGACTGTGGCACAAAGTAATCTAAAATATCACACTTCAAAGCCTCCATAGCAAACTCATCAAACAGAACCATACAGGCCAGAAATGCAGCAGTCTCACCAAGTTTGTACCCATATTAGAATTTTTCCACAGGGGTGGAGGCATTTGGAAACAGGATTTTGCTTCAGACCCATTTACTTAGGTTTAGTCTGCATCAGTGGTTCTCAACCAGTGTGTCGCCACATAGCAGTGTGTCATGATGAGCCGGGGAGAGGGCTGGGTTCAGCCTGGAGGGGGGGCTTAGGGTGTCCTGTAGAGTCGCAATATGCTGCCAAGTGTGCTGCGACCCAAAAAGGTTGAGAACCACTGGCCTATATGACAAAATTTTTCCAGAATAGATACATTGGTTAGGAGTGCTAAAAATCTGATCTCCCCTGCTAACATAACTATGTCTGCTAAACCCTTGCATGTATATAGATACAACTAGATCAACAGAAGAACGCTTTTGTGGGACTAGCTAACGATGCTTGGGAAGGTGGGGGAGCTATGCC